>JAQGCX010001113.1:0-12190 GCA_034700205.1 Plectus parietinus
GTACCGTACATGATGAGGTCTCGAAACGGTTACTGAGTTTTTTCGTTCAAACTTTGGTCTGTGAAGGGGCTAATTGAGAAATATGTTTTGGTGAGACAAAGCCTAGCAGTCGGGTTGACAAGAATGTGCGGTGTAAGCGAATACCCTGCTTCGATCCACCGCATCTTCATCGGGACATTTGCGACTGAAACTGCGCTTGTTCGCACTATCCACTTTGCAATCAGTGTGTTGAAGGAGAAACTGAAGAAACGGACATTCGTCACGATGTGGTCGAATGGCCGTGAGATGGCCGGCAAAGTCGCACGCTTGGTTGAGGCAATTGCCCAAGTAAGCACTTTGCGTGCTGTGTAACAATTATCGATTATCCGCCCCTGGCCGCATGGGCCACGTGACCCAGGGTCCCCCGGCCTTCCTTGAGTCAGGGTCCCCCGGCCCTCCCTCTGCCGGTTTGGCCCCTATTAAAGGACCCACAGCTAAGATGTGGCCCAGGGCCGCCGACTTTTTGCACTCTGAGGGCTCGTTCTCAGCCAAAACTTAACCGTTTTAGCTAAGCGTAAACTTTTTGAATAGAGAATGATGTCGGCTACAGCATATTAAAAAATGACGAGAATTCATTCAACTGATGGCAGGAATTCAAAATTTTCCTTCAAGAATACGAGTTTTTTGACGTCGATTTTCGAACTCATTCGAGGTTTTCTCAAAAAAACACGCGATGACCTAACGTCGACCAGCGTAAAAGTTGTTCCCCTAGTTGTCACGAGTGTTTTTAAAGAAAGTATTTCCAAAATTTTTTTTTAACTTCAAAAATTTCAAAACTGCCGACCGTTTACCGTCAAAAACGCATGTGCGCAAATCGCACGGTCGGCAGTTTTAATTTTTTCGAAGTTAACAAAAAATTTTTTTTAGAAATGCTATTTTCAAAAACACTCGTGACAACTAGGGAAACAACTTTCACGCTGGTCGACGTCATCGCGTGTTTTTTCAAGAAAACCTCGAATGACCTAGAACGAGTATGAAAATCGCCTCTGAAAAAAACTCGTGTTCGTGAAGTAAACTTTTGAATTCCCACCAACAGTTGTACAAATTCTTGGCATTTTATAATATGTTGTAGCCGATATCATTCTCTATTCAAAAAGTTTAGGCTCAAATGAAGCGATCAAGTTTTGGTCGAGAACGAGACCTCAGAGTGCGACGCGCCACAAAAATTGAGATCAGATCTCGTGACGCCTGTACAAACCAGTTACACCTATGATTTGCAGACTGCCACAAAATAACGATCGACCTTGAGGGATGGATCGAAGCCCAATATTTTTTTACCAGTACGCGGCGGTTTTCCGTGAAGTCGAATTTATGTTGTGCATATCGACTTTTTAGTGTCCTTCATTACATGCTCAACTTCATTACTTGCTCAACTTTTTCACCATACCAGAGAGCGGATGGGTATCGCTGACGTTGAGGTACAACCAGAGGTGTGTTCGGGTCGAAAAGTTGGGGAGGGGGGTTAACATAGCTTTGGCCTAGAAATTTGTATAAATTTGCATAAAAATAAAATTAACAAAATTTCGCCCATTTTGCCCACTTCCGTCGAGGTTGGGGGGTTAACCCCCCCCCCAAAACATCTATGGGTACAATCACTTACCGCTATGTTATGTTGTAAACTGTAAAAAAAGATAAAAAAATAACCCTACTTTTAGTTTTGTCCCAGGGCGGATCATAATCCCACGGTTTTTTGTCTATCCATTCAAACTGCCCCACGCCAGCTAAGTCGTTGCCACCAATCCAAACGTTTTGAGATGTGCATTGATCTGCATTCGATAAGGACGCTAAACATTTTATTTTGAGTGAAATTAATAGCCATTCAGTAAGTATTACCTAATATGTTTTGGTACTCTCGATAAGAATGAATGGAAGTTAGACTGCCAAGAGCATTATCTTTGCAGTACTGAAGTGAGCTGAACCAATCCGTTTGGGTGGTGACAAAAACGTAACACTTTTCTGGATTGCTTTGTGATTGAAAATATCCATCTGGACATTGTAACGAATCTGTGCCGATGGCCAAACTTATTGTCAGGAATAAGAGATTCAGAACGTGAAACATCATTGCAGAGCGATTAAGGAAGTCGGCGCTAAAATCGAAACGCTAATAGCAATTATAGTACCGAACAGTATGTTGTATTTTTTTGACATTACGCAAATCGATTCCCTTTAAGAGGCGTTGCACGTAAGAATCGAGGATATGGGAATAAACCAAGAAACAGAATTGGCTGAAATTTTGCTGAAAGTAAGTTGACATGGCTTTAAAGACTTTGCTTGGAAGATTTTGACTTTGCGTGGTTGTTGCCTAGCAACCGGCCCGCGAAAATAGCGCGGATATAAAAATTTGACGAATTTCAATGACTCAGGCGCAGTCGTATATTATCTCAATCATTGGGCATTGAAAGATGAAAGTTGAGTTCCGAGACCATCTTTTTATCCTCTTTCGATTGGCAGTTTCAGATTTTTGAAGAAAATTACCCCGAACCCGCTGCAGAGGTCCCAGAGGTTTTTTGCCTCATATTTTTTCAGTTTTCATATTTTTTAACAAATACGATAACTCAGCTTATAGAGATTAACAAGGGCTATCAACTTGTATTTTTAATTTTTTTATGTTAGACATTGAGTACGGTAGGACTGTTCCACTGTAATACCCTCACAATTAGTTTTCTTCAAACAAGTTGTACACCTCCGGAAAGCCCATAAGATTTGCAGTTCTCTGGTTTTAAAAACACTAGAAACGGTCAAAGTTTACAAAACTGGCATGAGACCACGTTTTTGTCGAATCATGAAGTTTTGTATTTTTCGACTATAGTTTTTCACCGAGTGGGTAGGAGCGTAGGAAAAAAGTCCATGATTTTTTGCTGGCTTTCAGAAAAAATTTCAGATGTGTCCAGACCCTCGTTTTGAAAGTGGTATGGTAGGGACTGAAAAATCGATAAAAATCGAAAACCTACCGTGCCACTTTGGACTCAAAAACGGGAGTCTGGACATATCTGAAGCGTTTTTTTGGAAAAACAGTTTCTTTGCAAAAAAACACAGGCTTTCTTCCTATATAGGGTTTTGCATGCTTCTACCCACTCAGTGAAAAACTATAGCCGAAAAATACCAAACTTCATGATTCGACAAAAACGCGGTCTCATGCCAATATTGTAAACTTTGATCGTTTCTAGTGTTTTTAAAACCAGAAAACTGCAAATCTTATGGGCTTTCCGGAGGTGTACAACTTGTTTGAAGAAAACTAATTGTGAGGGTATTACAGTGGATCGGTCCTACCGTACTCAATGTCCAGCATAAAAAAATTAAAAATACAAGTCGATAGCCCTTGTTAATCTCTATAAGTTAAAAAAATTAATAACTGAAAAAATATGAGGCAAAGAACGTTGGAACCTCTGCAGCAGGTTAAGAGTAACTTTATTCAAAAATCAAAGTTCTTAAAGTCATGTAAGCTTACTTTCAGCAAAATTTCAGCAAATTCTATTTTTCGGTCCGCTATGGAAATAACAATGATACCTTCTCATGTCTGCTCTTATAAGTCAACGGACATTCGTAAGCAATAGTAAATCTGCCCTACCGGCGATCGCCCCACTGCGCAGAGTAATGTGAACTACACTTTCAACTGAAAACAATCGGCGAAAATGGCACAAATTGTATTAAAGCACCTTTGTACCCTTCAGACGAAGTTACTGTAGATATTTTGATAAACAACAAGTTATAATCGATCCAAGTTAGGATAACCGATCCAAGACTGATACTCCACTCAATATTTTAATCAGTTACTTGCAAAAAGCCGTGACAACAAAAATAAATACACCACTTTCTAGTTTTCTGGCACACAAATTGGGCGGTGTACCATATATTCTTTATCGTCTTTCGATGTCGTATTTATATTGATAAAAGTCGAGTGTCAAAAGTATCGCCTATAAAACTAACAAGTGAGTGGGTATTGGTACACTAACTGACACACTAGTGAATTTTATCACACTCACGGTTTGCCGTTATCAATAACTGACGGCGCTTAGACTAGCAGCGTCAAGAGTTGACAAAAAACTAAGCCCGCATTAAACATGATTCAACTTTGTCATTCACTCTTACATTTTAACAAGCTATGGCAAGGTGAAATACGAATCATATGTGACGGGAAAAATGGAATTAAACTTGTTCAAGACTCACATACCGGTACCTAGTGTAAAATCTCGAGTAGTACACGGTTTTATAATGCAAACTCTGCACAAATTAGTCCAAATATTTCCAGATCTAGGCCTGACATAGGTGGTGTTCCATACCTATTTCATAACTAACCAATAACTATTCCAGTAAAATGAGCGTATTGCATTTTTCAAAACGAACATTCTGATTTTTTGGACTTTGTATCTAAAATCTAAGTTTCTCGCCTCAATCCGATGTATTAATTCTTTCAAAGTATGTCACTTTCTAATTCAGGAATACAACAAGTGAGTGAAAAATGGAAAGTGATTTTCTGTACGAAAAATAAATCATCGGAATTGGTGATCGTTCGTTTTGTTTGAATGTTTGAAGTTCTGTGCAGTTAGTCGGAAATTTCTTTGTTAATCGTGCGCGCGTTATGCTCATTTTGAACTTAATGTATTGCATGTGCGCAGCGTTTTCGTATCTAGCCGCTCCCTTCCATACCTTTCAGTTCAGCTGTCCATTAGTTTTACAAGCAACCCACCGGTCCTACCCACCATCTCCTGAGTTATCTGGGTGTGTCATGCGACTCATAGTTATCACACTAAATGTTGAGCAGCGAGCATTTACGTGCGCAATGACTTCTTAAGCTGTCCAACAATCACACTACAGAGCCCTAAAACGTCATGTAAATGCAGCACATAAATTTGAAAGAGAAATAAATCAAATTGTTGTCAAAGCAAACACTAAGAATGCTGATGTTATTAGTATATTACATTAATGAGCGAGTTTGTACTGAGCGAGTACTCATTAGCGATCGTGCTAAAGGTGATCCCTAATTAGTGAGCGCGCTACTTTCATCTAGCTTTCGTTGTTGAGCCAAGTGGTTGGTTGCCGCCTCTGCTGTTGTTCTCTCTCGATATCTGACGAAGGATAATTTCCTGTGTTCGAGTTGCAACAAGCTCTCCCCTATCCCCAATAATACACAGGACACACATCACCACGTGAAGTCGTTCATTTTAGGGGATTGTTTCGTTATAGTACCTAGTTTTTGTTATATGAAGATCCGTCAAAGACTCTTTCGATTTAGAATGTTTTTCATTTGAATTCGTTCGTTTTGACGCTTTGCGTTTATAAAAAGGTCCGTAAGAAGCAAAAAAATTTCAGTTCTACTAAAATTAACTAAATTGTTAATTCTGTACAATTGTACTAACTAAAATAAAGCTCGCCAACTATTACTAAAAGTAACTAAACTGAATTTAGTTTGATGAACAATTGCAACACTGCTACCAACCACGCAAGAACAACCAGAATTTTTCTTTCAGCTTTCAGCAAGAGCGTTTCACTCACAGATCTTCAGAATATAACTGACGTTCTTACTGAACGGAATATGTCATCGTACTCTTCATCGCACGTACTCTTATCACGATTGCGGTATCCATAGCATGGGACGTGCACGCGCAGTTTTCTTGCCCAGAAAGAAAGGTCTACTAACACACATTTGTGAATGCAAAGGAATTTTAAAACGTTAATTCTTATAACCAGCATATCACAATGAATTTTAATTTTGTCTTCCTTTCTGTCTTCTTGGCTTGGCTTCATCTTTCATGTCAATGTCCCGATGGGTGGATACCATCAGCTACTTACCCTAATCGCTGCTATTTAATTGTATTGGTACCACAAACTTGGTTCACCGCCGAACTCGATTGCCGAAGTAAAGCACCTAACGCTCATCTGACCTCGATCACAAACGTATTCGAAAACTACAATATATTAGGTACGGCTATACCTGTAACGCTGGTCCGAGGTCAGCTACATTCTGACCGGCGACCGGGGAGGTCGCCAAAATCGCCAAATACTTCGTGTCGGGATTTTGGCGCCAAATTCAAAAATTCAAATTTTTTAGCGGCCTTCGGTCGCAATCACAGGGGGACCCTTACCTTTTTTTCCGCCGCCTACGGCGGCGAGGGGAGGGGTCGTCGGCGGTCCGGCCAGGAGGGGGCTGTATGTACCTAGCCCCCCTGCTAAAAGCACGGCTAAAAGCAAAAAAATGGGTACGGCTAAAATGGGTACGGTAGTGGGTACGGCTAAAAGCAAAAAAATTTCAACATTCACATAAAACAACAAAACGTTCGTTGTATTTTTATGGTTCCATCCTCAGTGTTTTCACTGATATTGAACGAAGACATTGAGAAATGTATTAGCTCTATGTCGCAAAGGCTAAATGATATATTAGGTTGTCCGATAAGTTCGTACGGTTTTTTGTGGCCCGCAGAGGTCCCACACTGACAGCTCGTTCTCAACCAAAACTTAACCGTTTCAGCTGAGTTCAGACTTTTAGAATAGAAAATGACATAGGCTATAAAGTGTTGAAAAATAAACAGGAATTTGTACAGCTGTTAGCGGGAATTCAAAAGTTTCCTTCAAGAACATGAGACTCGTGGAACTCGTGTTCTTGAAGTAAACTTTTAAATTCTCGCTAACAGCCGTACAAATTCTTGCTTTTTTCAACACGTTATAGCCGATGTCATTCTCTATTCAAAAAGCCCAAGCTCAGCTGAAACGGTTAAGTTTTGGTCGAGAACGAGCTGTCAGTGTGGGACCGCATGAACTTTTTGGACAAAACCACATGAACTTATCGGAATACCTAATATTTTATGCGAGCAGAGCGTACTTTCATACATTCTATCGGTGTATAACAAGTGAGTACAAGTTACCGCAAAAAATACAATCGGCGTCTCACGTTAACTGCCCTTTTACTAGGCTGCTAATAACATTTTATAAAATTTCTCTTCCTCAAAATTTAATTTTGTTCTTCTAAAGGCTCTGAATGTCAAATTTTGCTGCTTTTTTGGGCAATATTTTATTACTGGTACTGGTACTGGTACTGATTTCCAAATTCTTCAACTACCCGATCTCTGTTAATGACCCAAAAATCAAATTCCAATATTGCAGCAATTGCTGAGAACACGCCTAATGTTCTTCATTTGGATCAGTTTTGGATTGGAGCAAATGATGTCGAAAGCCATGGTCATTTTCAGTGGACGGACGGATCAATTTTCATCTACTCAAATTGGGATAAAGGTAGATAAAGGCAACTACTCTAAAAGATAAAAGTTGAAGCTGTCCCATTTCGTTTGAGCTATAAAACGCTTCTCGAATCGTAGTGGTTCAAGAAAACCAGTTGAATGAAGTTGTCGGTGATGAATTTCTTCTGCCGTGGCGCACGTGTTCATTAGATGGCGTGCGCGTTAGATGGCGCGCGTTAGAGCGAGAGCGAATAATGGCGCGCGTTAGAGCGAGCGTCGGCGATTGGGACAGGCATACTTACTCATTCGATTCGTATTTCAAGAATATTGGGATTCAAGCAATGCGTGATAGCTCTTTCGAAAGAGGAACACATCACGCTTCATCAGACAAAAAATTTAGAGAAATTCACTTCTTGTGAGCAATTTTGTAATCATTAAAAAAAAAAAGATACGTGCGCCACGGCAGAAAAAATTCATCACCGAAAAAAAAATTCATTCAACTTCATTCAACTGGTTTTCTTGAACCACTACGATTCGAGAAATGTTTTATAGCTCAAACGAAAGGGGACAGCTTCAACTTTTATCTTTTAAAATTCAGGAAATTTCATCGATCGTTAGCGGAGAATTTCCTGCTTGATCAGCCGATCGCATTCGCCGAATTTCAGCCGATTTTGCTTGATATGAACTGATTATCAGCGTTCGCCCGCATTGAAAGCAATCAATCAATCAATGGAAACAAATAAAACAGATAATGTTTGATAGAGTATCTCAAGAGCTATCGAATGAACCTAAGTTTGTTTAAATGCCAGTTACTGTCAGTCAGCAATGTTGGTTTGAAAAAATATTACAGAACTTTTGGCGCACCCCGTATTTTTTTAATCGTGTAATGACTTTCCTGCCTCCCCACCTGCGTTTTAATCTTTAACTCTGAGAAGCTGTGAACGATATAAGCCGAATCCTGATGGACGGTTAAATTTTCTGATTATTGTTTGCTTTTCGTTATTTGAATTTGGTAAAGGAAAAAGACAGATTACGACAGAAATCCACAGCGTTTCATTTTCATTTGCAGGTCAACCAGTCAATTATAATTATTGCATTGCTTACCAAATTGCAACGAAAGGTGGATGGGCTACAGATGATTGCGGCGAGCTGCATTATTATATTTGTGCTGTTGGTAATGTGACAACTGTGACTTAATTACGTTTTTAAAATTTCACACTGTTATAGTTCATAAAAGTGCAACCTGGTTGCGAGTTTGCAACACTAAGCAAAATTACAGATAATGACAAGCACAATTATACCCTGCGAAATTGTCATGTATTGATTGCCATGTCAGATAAAATTGTTAAAAAGCACAAAATTTAACCCTTTTCAACAAGTTTTCAGAATGTTATTGCTTGGTCGATACGTCGCTAGGGGATAAATTTATCAAGATCAAATCATATCCAATCGTTTCGTTTGCCCGATTCTAAAAATACCTATGCTAAGTTCACTGATCAAGGGTACTGAGCATTAGGGAAGCGTCCAGATTCCTGATATTTTGTACATGACAGCGCAGTTCACCAGACGTTTCTGAAACATTGTACATTGTATATATCTGTCTTTAATAGTTGATTTTGTACACTATTCGCTCCCTTGTCAAACGTACGTGTTTGAGTGCTTATCCATACGAGCCAAGGCACGAGCGTTCCGTTTCAAAGTTCACAAGCAATATTTGTATTGCTGCGCGCAAAGTTCATCAATATGCTTCTGTAAGAAATAATCTAATTCTACAATTTGTGTCAATAATTGCCGTCGCTGATATCATTATCATAAATGAAGACAACAGGTGGCGGATTGTTTACAGCTAGGGACTAGTCACTGCTCTACTCATGTCGATCTCATGTGGAATTTTGGTAAAATGATCATACTAGCCCGGTGTGCTCGTTTCGGTGTAATACAAGCCAAGAAGTGCCCAAAACAGACAGTCCTGAGGCAAAACGGCCATTCATGAGGCAGCCAAATTTTTGCAGCATTTAAATGAGTGCTTAAGGCATGTGTGTATCGAATTAGAGCTTGAAATCCGATCAAATCCCGCGGAGCTGTAGTGATTCATTCAAGCATTAGGAGTTTACTACGACCACCCTGTACTTCTACTTCTGAGTCTTCACTTCAGTTAGAAGAAATAACGTAGGTCTGAAGGGGTAAAACAGGAACGAGCGTATGGAAGCGATGGATCGATAAGAAATATTCGATTTTTTGACTGGGTGTTTATTTGGTTTCAATTCATTTAATTAAAAAAATCAATTCAAAATTAGCAGATTTTTTCTGTTATTTTCAGTGGTTTTAGAGAAGTAAACCTCATTGTATATCCAGTGGAAGAAAAACATAGGACATTTTGACCGCCGCGCAGCAAATTTTCATAAATATGACGTTCATGTTTATGGGGCATAAATTCTCAATTTTTAAAATAATGAATGAACAATCTTTCAGGTACATATTTGTGAGGCTTGTGCTTCGAATTCGAAGTATGATTTTCCCGTTTGCTATTTTGATTGCTCACGCCATCAGCACTTTTGCTGCGTGTCCAAGTAGCAGTTGGACAGCTTCAACTCAACACCCAACCAGATGCTACCTTCCAGTGATTACACCTATGTCCTGGTTTGCTGCTGAAAACTACTGCAAAGGTCAAGCTCCGAACGCTCATATCAGCTCCATCGAAAACAGATTCGAAAGCACTGAAGTCGGAGGTGAGTCTTAAGCTATTTTGGAACTCACAAAACCCCGGGAACCTGAATGAAGAGCACAAGGGTTAATGCCGCAGATTTGCATGAAGATTTTTTAACTTAGAGCTTAGAGGGGTACTTTTACACTTTCCTCTATTTCTTAAAGGACTGTTCTCCACATGCAGGTTTTGGCACAATGAACAAGAACAGACTTGGGTTTTTGGGCCATTGGGGTTGGAGATAGTAATGACACACTCATACGTATGAAAGAGCGAGGAACGGTGTTTACGTTCCACTCTATCTACTGTGCCTTGTCTGCCGGTCTGCCCAGCCTGATGGTTATAAAAGTGAAAATATTTTGATGAATACGAGAAATGTTGAATAAATGCATGCATTTAAATTTTAGCGCTACTTGAAAATAACCCAAATGTACACAATTTGGATCGATTCTGGCTGGGTGGCAGCGATCTTACCGTTCAAGGACAATTTGCGTGGACTGATGGATCGCCATTCAAGTACACAAATTGGGACTCAAGTACGAGTCAGCTAATCTTGTGTTAATAAAGATTTCAGCGGTCGTTTGATAAAAAAATTAAACACAATTTCTACAAAGTTAATTGATTTATTGCGTATGCATTTGCAAATCTGCACTAGTTAATTCAGTTAAGCATTATAAAGACATTGGAGAACCGTCGGATCTGTCATAGACGAAAAGAAACCCTCTTCATATTTTTTCCTCTCAACCATCCAGTCACAAACACAAGCTGTCATTAGTCATGCAGTTCGTGACATTATCAGTTAGTGTTCCAAATGATTTTTCCAAATTTTTGTTCTAAGGGATCATACATAGACTATTCATGAAAAGATGTTTTCAGACGAACCTAGTACTGAAGCTAATTTGGACTGCATTGATCTCGAGATTCGTGACAGCAGCAGATGGAGAGCTAAGGATTGTGGCGAACAATACTTTTTCGTCTGTGCAGTTGGATAAACGTTTGACGCCGTCATCACGGTAGCAGAGGAATTTGAGAATCACATCATAAACAACGAATATACTTTCAGTTTTGCGATATTTATATAGCTGTTTATTTTTCTAAAAGGGATTAAGTAATATAAGCATTGAATTGATCATTAGTCTGTTCGGTTTTCAAGCTTCCCTCAGCTATAAATTCTTTGCTCTGGATTGAGTGTATTGATAACGTGTGTATTTGCTTGAGCACCGTTGCATTCTTTGGACTCAAACAAAATAGATAAAACGGGCAATGCAATCAAAGACACACCCTTCATACAATTTGGCAGTAAGTTGTTTCATGTTATTTTAATGATGCGACAGGGGCGCATCGAAACGCTGACTTCACCATGAGGAGGGGCTGGAGTCGTCAACAACTACTCTTCAAATAGTACATATCGGACTTTGGCCAGAAAAATAATGCACTCGCAAAAGTAACAAACCGCCAAAGTGACGAACGCACCAAAATGTCTATCTATTCATACTGTACGTATAATGACTGACTTATCAGGCTTACCAATAATCATTCGACTATATAAGTTGCCATCATTAAAAAATTTTGAATACAGATTTTCAAATAACCTTTGCAAAAACACGCATTGAAAATTTATGAAGGCACAAGAGATTTTTCTAGCGCCGCGCTTGGATCCAGTCATTCGTTGACACCAGTGTGCCCACCGGTTACCGAAATAACCGGTTACCGAAATTAACCGATATTATTTTTGGCCTAACCGGAACCAATATTAACCGACCGAATTGAATCACGGCTAACCGGAACTGGAACCGGAACCGATATTTTTTGTCGTATTTTTTGTCGTATTTATATTTTTTTGAGACACTTTTGACCCAGTAGCAGAGGGTATTTGGGTTTAAGAAGCATATGGCTTCAAATCTCAGTGGTCCCATCTTCTGCTTACTCCGCCTCATTGGTACAATCGTTCTCAAATAGAATTGTAAGTGTAATGGCGTAACGAAAGATTGCTATTCAAAGCCTAGTGTGCTAAAATGCGAAATTTCGACGTACTAGCGTGCTTATGAGACGCATTTTTTAGCATAAATTACCGAAATTCAATTCGGTAACCGAGTCGTTTTTGAAAATAAACGACCGAAATTCATACAAAATCAATTCGGATAACCGATAACCGACCGAAATATAAAAATTTTAGGTTACCGAATTTACCGAATTACCGAATTTTACCGGTTACCGAATTTTAGCCTAACCGAATTAAAAACGGGTAACCGGTGGGCACACTAGTTGACAGTTG
>JAQGCX010001114.1:0-12186 GCA_034700205.1 Plectus parietinus
TCCTCAGAAAATATTTTTAAAGGCAGTACGGTAGCAAACTACCTGAAGACAAGTTTTGATCGACCCCGGATACAAGAACACCCCGGCTATAAGAGCCATTTTGTGAACTCTTGTAGCCGGATTTGACTGTAATTGCCCAATCGCCTCACTCCAGTAAAAAAAAACGTAATGTGAATCAATTATCTGTGTGCGATTGCTGAAAGGGAAGCAAGTAACGAAGGACTCACCAGAATAGGCGGAGACGAAATGAGAACGCGTAAGTCGATGTAGATGGGTGAAGATAGTCCGCTCTTCAGAGTGAAGGTGCCCAATTTGAACACACCCTGTTCGTATAACTTTGCAATCAAGTCGCTTCCCACCATCTTTACATCTGCCTTCATCTTCGCTTTCCTTTTTGCGAATTTCTATTCGAAATTCTCCTTCCCGAATGATTCGGGCCGAATCGCCAGCGCCAAATACGCTCGCGTGAACTATTTGTAGAACAGTTTTAAGCTTCCGCAATTTTTAACCATTTCAAATGAGCAACATCATGATCATTCGTATCACTTTCAAATTTGAAAGCTGAAAAGTTCAAAAACAGTATCGAACATCGGAACAATTAGAGGACAAAACGGTAATCGAAAAAGCAGAAAGGATGCAGATCATAGTCTAAAACATCAATAATTCAATAAAATGTTTCTGCATTGAGCAAAGTGTTGTGGCAGCCAACTCAACTCTCCGCAATAACTGTGCAAAAATTTGTTTGGGACGAGTCTCAATTGGACTGGCCAAAGAAGTGGTCTTGAATGCGACGTGATAGATAAAGAGCTTGATTTTGTACCAAGCAGAACATGATGGAGCAGGAGGAAGTCTGTTCACTGGCGTTTCTTATGCACTTTTCCATTCACCGCAACGATGAATGGATGTTTACGTGTGCGTATTGGCGTTAGAGTTTTCGACACATCAGTGCGGCGCGGCGTACGAAGCGCAGACGACGGCGGCGGGCGGCGGGCGGGGTGGGGCACGGCACCAGTCGTAACCCCATCAGATGGTTGGCGGCATGTTGAATGGCCGGCTGCTACAGGGTGGCAAGTGGAGCAGACCGGAAGAACGGAAGAAGGGTGAGTGTAGGTTAACACTGGAATCCAGCGCCAGTCGTGCTTAGCGGATCCAATCGAACGCACGCACGCGCATCGGCCGTCTGGCCGCGGAGAGATACTTTTTGCGTCGGTGATAAGTTGGCGCGCGGACCCAGACGCTCGCTGTCGACCGCTGTTGTTTCATTTTGACGCAAACGCTGACCCAGCACAGCGCGTTGCAGCTGGGCGCGGCGCTCGTGCTGGACCGGACCAGTCTGGGCGAGGACGACGCCGCCGCTAGCCAGTAAAGTCGCGCTGCTCTAGCTGCGTCTGTTTGTTGGCGGCTCATCGTTTGGTCCGGTCATCGGCGCAACGATCGGCGTCCGACGCTCTGCGCCGCCTGGGCGGGCGCCGCCGCGAAGTTTGTTCGTGCGCCAGAACCTGATGCACTCGGAGCGCTCAGCGATTGTGCAGCTTTGACGGCTTCGCCTCGAGTGTCTGGTCGCTGACTCAGAATCGTAAATGTGCCACAGCTTCCGTCGTCGTTCGCGCCGCTCCTTTGCGCCATCCCACTCGTTGGGCGAAAGATAACGGACCGTTCCCCCTGTCCCCTGCCAGGTATTCCTCTTGTCGCCGCACTTCACTTCCTTTTTTCCCGTTGCCGTTTTTCAGTGTGACTCACAGCGGAGAAAAGCTGCATATGTGAGCAGACGCATATTTTACGTCTCTTCTGTCGACAGGAAATGGATCTGCAGTCAGCCCCATCGTCTAAATACTTGCAGGAGCGGCGAAAGACTTTCGGTTAGTGTTGGTAGCGCGGGTCGGAGGCAGTAGGCATTTTTACAACTTGCTGACAAACAACGTAGCGATTTCTTCAGCGAGATGAAATCCGATCCCCGCGAAACGCCATCCCAGTGATGTTTCATTATTGGCAACATTTTCTGGCATTTTGTCAAAACTGTGCCCAGTTGAGTAATGAACAACAAGTTTAGCAGCTGCTGTTCGGTGTTCGAGTGTTCGGGTGTTCGAGCTGGACGGGCGATTGTGATTGTGTGCGTGACGGTGGGACAGCGGCAGTATCGGACACAAGTGCCCTTGACCGATGTGGGTGGGCGAACGATGGGCTAGTTGCTGCGAGTGAGTGTGATTGCGTCTGCCACGAGCGGCGGTGGCCGTTGTTTGCACACGGACGCCTCTATTGCTGCTGACCGAGTTCACTGGCGACGCCCTCGTCGTCTCGTCTCTATTTACGCCGGCGTTTATAAGCTGCCGCCCGCCGCCATTCGCCGCGCGACTGTTCCGACATTGTTCGGCTAACTGGTGGACGGACCGTTTTAGATTTGTCCTGGAATTGGTCGCCGCTGTATGGTTCGGACGGGACTTCGCCGAATACGGCCTGTTCCGTGGTACAGCTCGGTCGCGCCGCTAAGCAGAAGCTCATGATGGACCGCCAAGCAGGTTCAATCGTCTTCTTATGCAATTGGATCGTTCAATTGCTTTTTTTTTAGTCTCCTTACCCGAGTCGAAACGGGACCGATGGGTGAACAACCCTTTACAAACGTCCGAGCCAGCCAAACCGGACAAGTAAGTCGGTTTCGCAGTGATGAACGGCCTATACTGTAAGCGGAGTTTTTCGGCGCTTAGCACGGGATTGTATAGTTCGGAGGCTGCGTTTGAGGAAGGGAGGCGGCTGTGCGGCCGACTGGGCCGTTGCACCACTCTTCTGGGGAAGGCGTCGTGCGTCGGCACAGCCGCGCGCAAGTAGCCAGCCGACAGCGAGCGGCGCCGCTGCAGTGGCCGTCCAACGGCGTTCCGAGAATTTCGCTGCTGCGCGTTTCTGCCAATTGTCATATGATGAGCACGAGTCAGGGACCCATGGTTCGCCGTCGCCGGACGTCGGTTCTCTTCCGGAATCGGTCGATCGACACAAGCGGCTGTGATTCAATCGAAGCGATACGGACGAACCTGGCGTCTGCGCTCTTCGTAGTCTCATCCCTCCCAGTTGATCGCACTCGTTGCCGCCGTCGTCCACTCGACTGCCCGCTCAAGAGTTGGTAAACACGTTTCCGCTGCGCCGTCTGACCACTCCTCTCCCGATCGGACCGGTCACCCCACCGCTGTCCGTTTGCTCTCTCGTGGACCCCGCCGGTCGGTCGACCACCGTCAGTTGTTCCGATCGGTCCGTGGCGTCATTCAGAGATTCGCTGCGAGTGCTGTCATTGTCTTGCGCGCTCAAAGCGTCGCTGTCTGAATCGAACAGCGGCGAGGCGGCGCCTTCGTTGTCGTTTGCGCTGTCTACGTCTGTGTACGAACGCACATCGCGCGTTCTGTGACTCACTTGGAGTGCTGTGTTGCAGAGAGACGATACCGGCTGGAGCTGTCTTACCCGTCACGCTAATGGCCACAGTGCACAGTCCTCGAGCGCTGCGGCGACGTCGACGGGAGGTAGAGCTGGAGGCGCGGCGAGTGGCCACTGCCGACTTCTCCTCGAGCGATTCGTCGCCGCCCCGCGAGTCCAGCGACGACGCACGACCCGTCCCCATGCTGCCCAGAACCAAGGCCCACTCGGCCAGTCCCGCGCATCAGCCGCAACTCGACGACCAGCGACGCGAACGACGAAAACAGCGCCGCTCTTACCGACAATACGTTCGCGACAAGCGAAGTCGCAGTCGGGAGAAGGCGCGCGCCGCCAGTGCCGACCGTCATCGATTCGTCGACGATCAATCTCTAGATGGCTCGTCCCTATCGCAGGCAACCGAGTCCCATCAATTTCCTCGTTTCATCGTTTGTTGCAGGTACACTGGAAGGTCCACAAGATGCCCTACGGGGGTGGCAACCCGGTCGATCCATCATCGCAGGACCAACTTGATGTCGTCCAAAAGCGATTGCAGAAAGCTCAACAAAGAATATCTTTGATCAGCCAATCGCCTGGGGACAGCAGCACTGCGCCCTCTACTTGTAAGCGAAAGTTGCGATGTGCAGAGAAATGAGAACGTTTCGCATTCAGTGCAATTACGCAACAACTCTATTCCGACGGGGGTGACTCTTCTCGGACGATATGAGCCGCCATCATCGCAGCCATCGAATCAGATGGCCATTCTGAGTCAGTCAATCCACGGGTCGCTTACGCGCAGCAACCAGTCGAATTCCGCCTCGCAGCTGCACTCACAAACCATGGAGCTTCTGCCATTCGTCGACGCACTCGGTGCCGGCCAGCAACGCAAGACTGATTCCATGCCCGCCTCGTCGCAGGCGACGCCCGTCGCTGCCGCCCCACTGCAGCAGCAGCAGCGCCAGTCGCGCAGTTCGCAGGAATCATCTCCACTCGACACCATCCCCGTCAAGGAAACGCCCACCACTCGACGTTCCGTGCTCAAAATCAGCGAGAACTCGGCGTTTCGTCCGATTCAGCCAGCCGATGTCACTCCGCCGCCTCCAGCTGCTCAGTCCGTCGCTCCCATCTCCGCACAATCGCACCCATCGCCGTACCAAAGCGCCCAAGTCGTCGTGCTGCCCTCGGCGCGTTTGTCGCGCAGTCAAACTCAGGTGGCGCCCGCTTCTGCTGCCAATACACTGAAGGAAGAGCCGATATACGTCAGTGTCAAAGATGTCACCCGACACGCCCCCGACCGCACGCCTTCGATGCTCAAAGTATGTAGGCGTGATTGACAGTCACCACTCGGCCAACACATTTGTTTTTTAGACTTGGAGTGTTCCCGAGTCAGCCGCTCAACCGTCGTCTCGTGTTGTGCCAGCTAAAAACAACCGTCCTGCGCCTGTGAATACGTCAACGAAAACATATGAAGAGCAGTCGCGAACAATACAGATGTCGCCGGGGACCAATTCTGGTTTCTCGGCAGCAAGCGCACCAACGACGGGAGTGGTCAAATCGCGCAGCACCGTCATCACCAAACCACAAGGCGGCAGTGCGCCCGTCGATACCAATCGCGAACCATTCGTCCCCACTACTACCGCCAGTGATTTCACCCCGATCGCCGATTCCAAACCGTTCGTAGCTCCGCCGCCCCCGCAAGACGAAAGCAACTTGGAACGATGGCGTGCGCGCAAGCGAAGCATGGAGACGTCGAGAAAAGACTTGACGGTAGTCGACCACAAACCGGCCGACAATCGCGTTCCATTATTGCGTTCGCGCACGTCCGACAACCTCAGTCATCCATCGACTAACATTTCGGCGTCCGCCTCTCAGCAACCGCCCAAGGCGACAATTGCATTTGACGCCTCACTGCCGTCGTCCACCGTTGCACAGACACCCGTCCGTACCGCGCCGGTCACTCAAGACGTCGGCACGCCCAAGCGAGATGAGCAGCAACAGCAGAAGTCCAAGATTTCCTTCCGAAGACAGATTGCGCTAGCCGATT
The DNA here is from genome assembly GCA_034700205.1 of Plectus parietinus. NCBI lineage: Eukaryota > Metazoa > Nematoda > Chromadorea > Plectida > Plectidae > Plectus > Plectus parietinus. Next base: position 5,438 of record JAQGCX010001114.1, read on the forward strand.
CGCCTGAACCGGTTGTGCAACGTGTTGACCCGCAGACGCTGCGCAATCAGCAGGAGGAGCCGCTAGGTGACAAAGGCGCCGCCCGGACATGGTTCGTCACGCCGAGCCGATTGGGCACATCTGCGTCGGCCGAAGCGGTCGCAGCGGCCACTTGGAAGCAGCGTGATCTGGACGCCGTCTCGCCCAGGTTTGCCGAGTTTCCCTCGAGCGCCACATTGTAAGACGATCTTTAGACCAGCACCCATCGCTCCTCCTGAGTTTGTTAGCGCCGGCTCGGTTCTTCACTCAACAGACGCGCAACAAAGGTTCGAAAGAAGTTTTATACAGACCGAGAATACCTGGTTTGTCTGCTCCGTGCCCGATAGGCTGATACGTCAACAGTACTGACCGGTCAAAGACGGTTCGGTCCCCCACGACTGATCGTCCTGCCGACAGCAGTGCTGTGTACTTCGCGCCGGCTTCTGCTCTGGTGACATAAAAATAATATCTCTGTCTGCTCCGCTGCTAAAAACTACCTACAGTCATTGTACAGGGTGTCCCATTATTCCGTTCCACCCCTCAATTTCTGCATCAAATGGGCTAGTCCAGTTTTTTATTCTCTCTCGAATGAAAAAACCGCAGTTTTCTAGGTTGCTCAGAACCACCGTTAGCGGAGTGCGACGGAGTTATGGAACACCCTGTACTGGGCTGGTTAGCGAAATTTGGGCATCGTTTGATTGCGTTTTTCCCTGATTTGTCAGCGCGTTGCTTTATAATCGCATTTCAGCAGTGATTCACAGAGAACCGCAGCACCCACTTACATGATGGGCGCGCAGAACGGAAAACTCGATCTGCACAAGCCGGTTGAAGGACGACAGCTGGCCGCAGAGGTCGCCTACGACTATCCCCCACATAGCGGTGGTGACGGTGTCCAAGTTGTTTCCATGATGGCCATGCAGTCATCGCCCGCACCTTCGGATCGGAAAATCGACTCGTTGACGGCCATGTCGAACAGTACCTCCCCGTCCTTCCTACTGCTGGCGAATCAGAACGTGTCGAACAAGGCGTTGCTGTTCGAGCGACGCGCGCAACAAGAAGAACAAGACCGCCTTCGAAGTTTAAATGTTCAACAACAGCAGTATGGAACGCCCACTACTGTGCGACGCAGCCAGCCGGCCGTCAACCAGCGGGCAAAGACGATTCAGATTGGCGACTACCGCACAATGTCGTTTTCATCGCCCGAAGCTGCGCGCAAGTTCGACAACGGGCAGCAACAACAACGGCAAGATATGAACGCCAACTATTTCCACAGCGGCGCCAGCCCGCTCCTGCAACAAACCGTCATCGTCCGCAGACCCGCCGATTCGCCACAACAATTTCCCACCGACAGCGACACATCAGTGGGCGGCGGATCAGCCAGCAATCGACGGATGCAGCGCTTCGGCGTTCATGCGCAAAGAGCGACGGTGGCTGTTGTGCAGCCCGAACCGCCCGAGCTCGAGTCGCGCGTGGCGGAGAAGGCGCGATTGTTCGAGGCGCGCACGACCGACCAAGCGCCCGAACGGCGCACTTGGCGAAGAAGAGCGGGCGGACCGGACGCGAGCCGCTTCCAAACGCAGCCTGTCACCCAGGTATGGTCGCGATATTGAGCTCCGCTTAGCCGCCAATGCTCCCGGTGCTGGTTCGCTTCCAACTCGATCCGCATACAAGAACTCATGGTGATTGGTGCCGACCTAGGCATGGGTTCTTGAGCGATCGGCTTACTTCCTTTCTGCATGCACGATCATTTGCAGGATGGGGGCGAGTCGGTGACGGATTCTTCTTCGATTATTGGCGCTTCTTCTGTGGTAAGCCAGGGCTGTGCTGCCGTGGCTTGACTACTCGCTTTCTTTACTTCACCGTCTATTCACACTTGCGTACCAAAGCTTCTACCCGTCATGCTGATGCCCGTTTGTCAAACGAATGTTATTTTCTCACCGTAGACAGATGTGCTGCATATCTTGCTTTTTTTTTTCTTGGTTTGTTTCAAGCGAAGAAAGCGAATAACGTCCATCAGACTTGCTTCATTGCACACGGCAGGCACTGCACTACGAGACGTTTCAATTTTCCCGCCGACACACTTGGCAACGGCGAACGCGCGCACTCTGATTGTCTGCTCTGCCGTAGCGCGATAGCTCGTCGTCATCGACACGCCTTTCGTTGTGGAGTAATTTGGTCGTTGCAGGAAGAACTCGCCGCAGCTGCGATCAACTTCCGAAAGACGGTTGTCGAAGGCGGCGGCGGAGCGCGCAGAGCAATCGGTAGGCGGCTGCATTCGCTTGATCGATCGCAAGTGACTGTTTGCGCGAGTTGGTCAGGGCGACGGTCAGCGGTCGCGTGTTGCGACTCTCTGTGCGGCGATTGACTGCGCCTTCAAGGTTATCTGACCGACGTGTCACCCGATCTATTTGCAGACTCGGTCGGCAGTTATCGCCAGTCGCCTTCGACGGAGGTGGTCAGCGCGTCGACGACCCCGGCGATCAGACGCGGTGTTCTGCATGCGAATCCGAGCGGGCTGCCGATCGAGCTGACGGAGTCGTCGGACGAGTCGTTGTCGCGCGTGCCGAGACAGCCGGGCGGTCCGCCGGAAGTGCAACGGCGACGGGAGGCGCGACTAAAACGACGAGGAGGAGGAGGAGGAGGGTGAGTCGATCGTCTATCGTGTATTTGCGCGATCGGACGCCGCTTTGTCGCGCTTCGAGTGAGGGAAGGCGAAAGGCGACTGCAGCGCGATTAGTGGCGGATGGCGGAAAACTGGTTTGTGTGCAATGGTTTCCAGTTCGGTCCCTCTCTCTTGGGTGGCGTTGAGCGTCGGTTTTTTTCTAAGGACAGACTCATGCGTCGGCCGTTTTATTGTACCGCCTGTGTGCTTTTGACGCAGCACTGTTTGCCGTGGCGCAAACAAGAGCGCCACTGCGTTCCCTTCGTCGACAATCGGCAGTTGTCCGACGGTCCGTTCGCGCCCCCGGCTGTGGAATTATCGGGCGGCCGACTGGCCTGCCCAGCAAAGGCTGGGTCGGACAACTGCGTAATGCTGTCCCTCCTGTAAGAACGACCTCAAATTCGCCCGTGCTCCGCCATTTTAGTGTAAGACGGTCTCGGTGCACGAGTTCTTGTACTGCGCCTATATGCGCAACCATCGATCGGCTGAGGCGCGACCGATTAGCGCCCCTTGGCTTCCCACGACCATGCCTTGGGGTGTGGTGGGATATTGGGGTTTTATTCCCTGCAGATGGCGATGTGAATGAGGCAGTGGGCGGGTGTCGATTCGAACGGTGGTCGTGCATCGCAGGTGTGGCGCGTGTTGGCCGGTGTCATCTATTTGTTTGCTCTCGTGGCGGCTCTGTTTTGTGGGTCGACGCCAGCTTGCAATCGCAATCGCGACCAGACTAACGGTCGCGTGTTGCTTGGTGTTTGTCGGTGACAACAACAGGTCGACAAATGGCGCGCCCCGACGGATTCCCCGCGCCTTTCATCCTCAACGCCGCATTGTATCGATTGCGATTCGGCTGGGGAGGTCCACCGTCCACTGGCCAATGATGATTCATTTCTACACTCATCAACGAGTCTCCGCAGATCGTCTGCGGGCGTGCGCTTATTTCTCTCTCTCTCTGGTTGCTTTTGCAACGGATACTATTGGATAAATGTCTGTCTTTGAATCATTAAGGATGCATGTGGACAATTAAGCCCATGCCTGTGCGTGGTTGAATTGACGCACTTGCTAGACTGCTCATCGCTCGTCGCTTCTTTCGCGTGCGTGGGCGTCGTCTGTGCGTTATCGATCTTATTTTAGTGTCCAGCACGAATCTGCCGAGTCAATCAGTGGCGCGACAAGCCGAGGAACAGCCGAGGCGACACTCGGAATTTACCAAATATCCACGCCGCGCAGTGTAACGCAGCCCATTTTCATCAAGCCACCGCCGCCGACCATGCTGGCAACCGACGTGCCGACCAGTCCTTCGATCGCGTCGCGTTTGTCCGCGCTACAGAAGAATGGATCCGATGAATGGAAGCAGCGCGTGAACAAGGACGAAGTATTGCCCGTCATTCTCAGGCAAAAGAATCTCGATTCCGGCGATCGCAGTTCAATTGTGAAAGATCGCGTGTCGAAGCTGATTGACTCCAGTGCTTTGTGGCATCATCGCGTCAGCGACAAGGACACCGACGAATTGACCGTCAACGGAAAACTCGAGCGCGCCGGCCTCATTGTCAAGTTGACCGCCACGCCAACTAACCGTCGGCACCACGACAAAAACCTCGGCGTCGGCGACGACGGTACGCTCGTTCGTCCCGCACTTTCCATCTTCCCCGCGGCATCTAATCCCTCTCTTCCTTCAGATCAATGGAACAAACGACTATCGCCGCCCGCCAAAAAAGCCGCCGTAACTACCACTGATGTGGCGGTTCCGAAAAATCTCGACGAAGGCTTCAGCGAGTTTTATTCGCCGTTGCAGACCGTCAGCGATGTGGTCCCAATCGACTCGACCGCACTCGACGACGTCAAATTTCACTCGCACAAGTGCGTTTGCGTTCTCCAGTCGTTTTGATCATTTGATGCTTATGTGCTGTTGTAGCTCGAATGAAACCCTCTTTAGTATGGAGCGTTCGCCGAGCCAATCCCAATACCGACCCATTAACCTATGCATAGGCTTCTATTCGCCGTAGTGCTAACGCGTGTGTGCTAATCAGTACCACAGCTGTGTTGCTATAGGTTGGGAGTAACGAAGAATGTCCGTCCTCCACGGCGTCATACGAAAGCGTCGCGGAACCCCGTGAAAACTCTGGCGGAGCGCAACGTCGCGCAGGACAGCTACACGGATACACAGTCCGCGGTCAATGTCGCTTTACGTCGGGCGAAAGTCGACGCGCCGACGGTCACTCCACAAAGGCCAGTGACGATGATTTCTCTCGGCGCGCTGAGCACACCCGGCAATCGAGGTGCGTTCTTTAACGTTATTATCCTTCTCATCGCCCGCTCCTTTTCAGGCAGTCAACTTGCCGACGAGGCGCTACGTGCGTTGGCGCAGAAAGAAGATTTCTCCAATGTACGATTGAAACGACCCGATCTGGCCAAGACGCCCGGGCAGGTGGTCGAACTGAAACCCTACAACAACCTGATGCTCGTTCAAGTCCGAGGTCCGTCCCCAAAACTTTTCCTATTTCATTCATGATCGCAATTGATCTGCAGGTCGCAAGTTTGTTGATCTCCGATTGGTGAAACCGACGTTTGATTCCGTACACGGATGCGCTTGTTTCATGCTCATCAACAGCGACAACGTTTTTCTTTTCGACGGACGATTCTCGAGTGTTCTTGAAAAGGCGAAGGTATAGGAAACGAAAGGGTGCTCCATCTGTCCGGATTTGAAAACGCCCGTCGTTTCAGGCTCGAGAGGTCGCAGGTTTTATTGTCGAAACGCACGATTTGGGTTGTCGAAACGCGTCGCGCGTCGTCGAACTGAACGAAGATGCGCTTCGTGCCACCAATGATGATCGCTCCGAATTCTGGGATCTAATTGGCGAAGGCAAGTCCAGGGGTGTCAAAGAAATACGCGTCCCCACCAACCTGGACGAAGAAGAACGCTTCGAGGATATTGTCTGTACCATGACTAAAGTTTACGAAGTCAACGCGTCGGGATCGCTGTCGTTGCGAGCCGAGTTTTCCGGCCAACATTTGCGGCACTCAATCTTGCAGTCAGACAAGGTACCGTAGTCGAACATAGCATGTTGATCACAAACACTGTTTTGTTCAGGTGCTTTTGTTCGATTTCGGGGTCGAATTATACGTGTGGTGCGGTCGAAACGCGTCGTTGGAGTTGAAGAAGATTGGACAAGAGTTGGCTCGCGAGCACTTTAACAAACCGTTTGACGGCGTAGCACCGAGTCGCATCTTCGGATCGGACTTTGCGATGGCTGGCGAGCGCCGACCTGAATGGTGTCTGATTGGTGAAGTTAAAGAGCGCATGGAGACGTGTCTGTTCCGCGCCAAGTTCGCCGACTGGCCCGAAGCCGCGGCATTGCGTTCGGTGATGATCAAATCGTCTACTATGCAAGCAACTCCGCTCGACCACTCCGACGCCGTCACTCCCAGTCGCAAAAAGCAGATTCTCGCTTTCAAAGATCCGTCGACGATCGAGATGACACCGGAATTGCTCGGCGTAGACTTGGTAGACCGAGTGCGCAAGGAGCCCGACCTGGTGCTCGAAGACACGTCGCTCGGACGGGGACGAGAGGTCGCTGTGCACGGCGACACTTCCCGCTTTGAGGTGACAGGCCATCTTGTGACGTGCGGTTTTTCATACGCGTCCACTTCAGATTTTCACGGAAGACACTCGAATGTGGCGCGTAGTGGCCGATGGACAGCATCCGGTCGAGATGATTGGCACTAGTTTTGGACAGTTCTTCTCGGAGGAGTGCTTTATCGTCCGCTGGCAGTATCGCATTTCATACGGTACGCAGTTGTACTATCGGCGCCGGCAAAAACCAGACGGGGTTCCAAAATACCCTATATTTCTGTCTTATCACGGCAACGCGGAAGTTACGGTTTTAGCGGGAGGACAAGCAATATTGCGTAGTGAACAAAATTTTCGCACGACGCCAACTCATGAACTCTTATTAGGTTGTAACATGTATAATGTCCGTTTTTTTAATATCGGAAAAAACTTATTTTACGAAAACCGACTTAAATGCGGCTTATTGCATTTGAAGAGGGCATGTTGAGGTATTGCTTGAAA
>JAQGCX010001115.1:0-12184 GCA_034700205.1 Plectus parietinus
TGTTGTAGCCGATATTATTCTCTATTCAAAAAGTTTAGGTTCAGCTGAAACGGTTAAGATCTGGCCAAGAACGAGCTCTCAGTGCGGGACCCATTGGGGAATTTCTGGCGCATAACACGTATTATATAACACGTGTTATTCGAAGTATACGGGCACCTTAAGCCAAAGAGCCTACTTGTGGACTGTGCAGATCTGTTGTCAGCAAGATAATTGAGTAGGCCAACACGTAAGCAGTGTCGGCTGAGGCGAACAAGCCCAAGCTAAACAGCAAACGTCAATAACGACTATTCTTTCACGATATTGCAGTATATTTCAAAAAATTAATGAAGAGATATTTGTTGCACATTGTGTTACTGCAAAAAATACAGTACCTGGGATTGCATTCGCAATAGCGCGAAGCAAACTTTTCCATCAGTCGATCAATTTTCTGCGCTTCGCCCGGCAGCCGGAAGCGTTCGAGGAAGATGCGCAAAGCGGCCACAAACTCCTTGCCAGTGAAGTCCATTCGATCCACATACGCGTACATAACTTCCTTACAGAAGCTGCAAGAAATACTCTCACACAGTCACTGTGGTCCAAAGGTGTTTTCGGGTCAAAAACATGGGGGGGGAGGGTCATAGGTGTTTTTGGGGGGTGGTTGGGGGAGGGTTAACCCCCTCGCCCGCCGAAGGCAGCCCAAAAAATTTGCATAAGTACCTAAAATTTGAAATTTGCATAAAATTACGGTATTTTTGGGCGGAAATACCGTAATTTTATGCAATTTTTTTTGGGTACGGCATGTTAACCCCCCCTACTTTTCGACCCGAACACACCTCTGGGGGGGGTTAATACTGTACCCCAAAAATATTGTGCCTCAAAAATTTCGGCGGGAATTCAAATTTCAGTACTAAAATTTGAATTTTACCGTAGTTTTTTCTCGCCTTCGGCGGGGAGGGGGGGGGGTTAATAAAACTCCGCCCACTTTGGCCTGGGTTGGGCGGGGTTAGCCTTAGCCTAAGCCTAAGCCTCCCCCAAAAACACCTGAGCAGGGTGGTCAGACGCAAGCGTACCCATCGCCGTCTCCCAAGTAGTCACCGACGACCGTTTTGTCCAGACGCTCTTCCGTGTCGAAGAAGTCGGCAATGTCTGCAGCAGTGGTTCCAATCAAACTGCGCTCTTGCAGGAACTTCAATCCTTGTTTCGGCTTTCGCGCGAACCTTAAACAGTGGCGATCGATGAGCGCGCAAATTAGGTGGTAACAGCTAGTAAGTACAATAGAATTCCTTGTTCCATGATTTCTTTCTGCTGCTTCAGCTGCTCGAACTGATATGCGGACGTGGACGCCGGCAAGTTTCCAGAGCTGCCGCTGCTAGGAGCCAAACTTGTTTCTCCAGTCTGACTAACACCGTCGTCGCGTGCTGAAACGAGACAGTTTCAGAAAACAAATTTCGCAATTTCTTCAACGGTTAACCTGAAATTGAATGTCGTTTGAACAGAAACAAATCATGTTCATGAGATATCTCAATTTTTTCATTCAGTATCATTCATTTATATCATAAATAACTATTTCCTGTTTTTGTCTCACAACGATATTGGCAGCCTAAACTCTTTCTATACGGTGCGTCCTTGAAAAACCGTTGAAGAAAATATGAGTATATAAATAGCGCACCCAAATCGGTCTGCTGCTCGGGACTGACGTATAAGTCCCGCGACCATTCGACCATGCACTTCAGCACGTCTACCAGACATTCTAGGCCCATTATACGCATCGCCTTCTCTTTCTCTTTCGATCGGTCGTTGGACGCACCCGCACCCATTTCCATTCCGTGTCTGATCTAAAGAAAACTCGACACTCTCTGATTATCTGATTACCAATCAGCCAACGACGCACCTGAGCTATTTTCGATAGGTCGTTGATGAGTCGCTCGAAAATATTGGCCGCCGTCAGATCACAGTCGTAGTTGACGTAAATGTCGACGACGCTTTGCGCGTCCAGGCAGATCTTCTTCAACGCCTGCATCACCATCCACTTGTGCTCGAACGAACTCGAAGGCGATTCAAGAATCGAAAGGAAGATCTCTTTGAAGAACACCTATAATTATAACATCAGCATTGGACCACATAAATTATCCAAGAATCGTTTTGCTTCAACCACGTTTCTCCAAAATATGTGCAAGTCAGTAAACAATTATTTCTATTCGTATCGACTGCAAAGTGAATAACGCTTTCATTGCATACTGTTTCTGCTACCGGGCGGTTGGGCGAGTGGCAAAGTCGGACATGACGACGTATTGGGACGAAGTGTTGACCGAAGAACCCGCCAATGTTTGCGGCATCGTCGACAAAAAATACAAGGTGATCGTGGCGTACGACGCACTGATCGACGGCCACTGGCACGAATACGAGACGGCCATGCAGAACAAGGAACACGGCGCCAACAAGTTGCAGTTCGGCCGGCTGCTCATCCAGCGCCACGACCGCCCTTGGCGCAGCAACAATGCCGTCAGCAGAGCGCTGGTCGCCCTCAGCCGGCTCAGTTCGCCGCACGCGCCGCGTCTCATCGTCGCCGGCCACTGCCCCCGACTGACGTTCGGCTTGAGCAAGGAGCAGGCGTTGGAACGCGACCCCTTGTGGACGAAAAAGCCCATCGCCATCGTCGAGCCGGTCGGTCCGCAACTGGCCGAGGTGCGCATGTGGGCGAACGCGTTAATGGACGGCAAAAACTCGCCGCCCACGATTCCGGTCCACTACGCCATCACCCTCGGCATCGCCTGCATCAAAACGCTCGGCGCCATCCACGGCGCCGGCTTCGTCAGTCGCTTCGTCACCCCGTTCAACATGGCGCTCCGCATCAACGAGCAGGACCGCAGCAAGACGCTCGTCCACCCGCAGATCGTCGTCACCGACTTCTCGCTGTGTCTGCCCTGGCCGTGTCAACCGCGCGCCTACGTCCCGTTCGTCGGCACTCTGCGCTACAGCAGTCTGCGCGCGCATCGCGGCGGCGAGCAGGGACCGGCCGACGACCTCATCTCCGTTGTCTACATGATGACCGAGTGGATCTCGGGCAGGTAACGCGCGCCTCCCCCCCAACGCTCACGCGGCGTTGCAGACTGCCGTGGTGGAACGAGAACAGCAAGAAAAAGGTGATGCAGAGCAAGATGAGCTTTCCCAGCTCCAAGCAGTTCAAGGCGCTGCCTCACGAGTTGCGCGCCTTGTATAGGGACATGCAAATGACGCTGGCGCAGACGCCGCTCAACTACCCGGACATCACCGGACGACTGCAAGCGGCGCAGAAGCGCTACGAGACCGTCGGCGAGCCGCTGCCTAACTTCCTGCCCAAAGACACTCCCTGGAAGGCGTGATACGTTCTTCCTCATTCACTCGCACCTGACTCTTCTGCCATCTTTCTAATCTCTACTGACATGCTCGACCCCTCATGGTGCAAAAAAATGTGCTCCCATAAACAATACAATCTCTTTGGTGACAGTGGCGATGATTGAAACCAAAATCACACAAGATACGAACCTCGATTTGAACCTTGAGATGCACCTTGAATTTGTCCATCAATTCGACGAATATTGCCAAAGAAATTTCGAAGATTTGTGGAATGGAGCTGACACCATTCTTGCTGAGCGCGACGCAGAGATACTGTCGAATGGCAATGATAAAAACTTCGCTGCGTCGAAAAACCGGACCAGCGTGCTGCAGAATTGACAGCAGCATTTCCAACGAAAGCAGTTTCGATCGCAATTCGTGACTTCTGCAATTCAATCAAATTCACATCATATCACTTGCCGCAAGTAAACTGACACAATTTTCGCACAACTGTGTGCGCCCCGCCGGCGCTTACAACAGTAAATGTACACAAATGATGCAGAAATGGTCATTTTCAATGACGAAAATCAGTGCAGAACAGCAAAAATTGCTTAGTATCAACGTTTCCTTGCATAAAAATCACAAAATGTTCGTCTTTTATCAGTAAATGACGACGGTTTTTGGTCAGTTAAGTTCAGAAAGCAATTTTTCAGCGTCCGGATACGTAATTAGCGTTTTGTGCTACTTTACGTATAAGCGCCCGGCGCGCTTATTCAGATTCGACCAAGGCTCGTCGAAAGGGCCAAAACGAAATAAGCGCTCCCGGGCGCTTATACCGAAAAACCCGGTACAAATACTTAGTGATATGTAAAATGTTGATTAAAAAAATAGCAACGAAAGCTATGAGTCAATCAAATGTCTGACTGACTTTGGATCGGGTGTGTCGGGAACGCCTTTGGTAGACAATCGGCAGAGAGCCCGGAAGAGCAGGAAAGCGTCCTTCTGCAGCAAACTGTCGAACATGAGCTGACCGGACGTGCTGTCATCGTTGGTCGAATCGGCAATTTCCGACGGTGCGCGCGTGGACATTTCGCTGGGATGGCGAGGCGACGGAGCGGCGCTGTCATTGGACGTGACGCTCGGCGCCGTTTCCAAGCGCCCGGCGACCTCGACGGACAATCGTGAATCGCCTGAACCATCCCGATTGATCATGACGGCGTGAATCGCTCATACCCTGTTCTCTAACAGACACTTGGTGCACGAGTTCGTCCAGCATGTTGCGCACCACCAACTCCACGTTTTCCGCCGCACCAGAGTCACCAGCCGCTTGCGCTCCTTCGCGCTCCATGTTGCCGAAGACGGTATTGAGCATCTGCGTGAGCGTGCCCTTGGCGGTCGCCTGGTTGATGGCGCTCTTGCTCGCCAAGTAGATGTTGAAGCAGGTGCGCACGGCCAGCAAAAGTGTTCCTTCGTGCACATCGCACGTGTTGCTGATCACCACAGCCAACAACGCCTGAAGCACACCACTAACATATGAACAGATCAAACAACCAAACTCTATACTCATCATTTCTTTAACGGTAAAGAGCGCACTGTATATAGCATCATAACCCCACAATTTTCCATGTGCAATAGTGACTAAATATCGTTGTGGGACGTTTACAAGAAAAAGATTTAAATCATACGAAGTAATGATAATCAATACAATAAATTCTGGATTTTGACAGCGCGCTGGGGTGTTCGATCGATTTCCGATTAACCATTCGAAAATTCTGACTATACCTTGATAATCTGCAGCTGCACTGTTTCATCAGTGTGTGGACCAGTGAATGGAATGCAAATTGCCTCCACTATGCGATCAATGAGCAATCGCTGAGGATTCACATTGTCAGGCGTTTTCCCTACCAAATGTCCATACGCAATGAGTTTCTGCAAACAAATCACGGATCAATAAGTTCTCATTTTTGAATAGGTAAAAGGTATTAAGAAAGCACCTGCAGACAATCGAGGGCGGTGACGACAATCTTGGGACTCTTGGACTGGCATGCTAACTCGAAGGGAAGAAAGTAGCGATCTGCCTCGATAAACTGATTACGATTGGGAACCACGGACGCCGAGCCAGACTTCTGGTATTCGGCGATTTCTCCATTCAGCTCCTCTGTAACGAAACTATCGTTGCACATGCGTCATCTCGCTAGCACAGTACCAAGCGCGACTTCGCAGGACTTTTTCAGCTGCGAATGGTGGGAGCGTTTGATATCCTTGTCGTGCAAAATACGCTCGATCGCATTCCTCAAAAACATTTCTCTCGTTTTCACTACATCGTTCGCAGTCATCGTCTCGCATCGACGCGGCGGCTCAATACTGCAACGAAAACCGACACTTCTTAGTTGACAGGGCGCACGCGACGACAGCCGCCCACACAAGATAGGACGACGTGGCAGAGCAAGAAGACCGCTCACCTTGTTTGCTTGTTTGTTGACGCATCGTCGCTCCCTTCGCTGCTTCGTATGTTTCACCCGTTCGTTCACACGGGCGCCGATGCAACAGCGATTCACAACTACACGTACGTCAACGCCGAATTTTATGATTTCCCGTTCACCTCACTCGTGAATCGTGGTTTGGTCGTTTTGTTGGCGGAGAGATGATGAAGCTCCACCGTAAGAAATTTCCAACGAAAGAGAGATCATTTCCGGCTCGTTTCGTGACGCAAATGGCGCGTAATTTGAACCGAGTGCCCGTAGTTATGGCAACTAGTAACGCCTGTGCACTGGTTGTTTCCCTACGGTTAAAACTACAGCGAATGGATGGCTGAGATGGCTGAACAAGGCGAGTTGGGCCTGAACGAGCACCATCAGGATCAGCTAGTGCAGTTCCTTCGCTTCGCGCGCTATCAACGCGGTCAGCGAATGCGCGCCGTCGAAACGGTGTTCAAGGAAACGAAGAAGAGCCGTCTGAGCGACACGACGTACACCAAAGACGAAGTTGTTGAGCTGCTCAAAGGTCTCGAGAAGGTGCTGAGCGCAGAACTCGAGTCTGAGCTAATCAACTCTTCTCACACGGGACTTCTTCTTCTGCGACAACTTTGCGGACAGGCGGAGAAATGGCACCTGAAACTCTTCGCCGATTTGTCCGAGCTGGAAAATCGCGAACTGCTCGACGCAGTGCAAAAGTTTGAAGAAGCTCAGTTCGATCTGGCCAAAAAGAACAAGAGACCGTCAATCTCAGTCCTGAGGCGATTGGAGCCGATTGAGGGCGGTGGCGTTGCGCCATTGCTGCAGACCGAGATCGAACGACTGCGCTCCGAGAATGATCGTCTCAACAAAAAGGTCAAGGCCACCGAAGCCGGCGCTCTCGACGTCATAGACGAAAAGGACAAACTCCAGTCGCAGCTTCAGCAAGCCAAGAATGCAGAGCCACGGGTGAAAATTATTGAGAAGGGTTAGAGCATTTTCGCGTGTTAACCGCACCAAGGATATTAACTGTGTCTTTCAGACAACTCCGCCGCGGTCGATGAGCTGAACTCGAAGCTGAACCAAATGTCAGGAAAAATGTCAGCGGAAGTTGAGGCTAGCAGGAACGCTCAACGAAAACTCGAAGATGATCTCACAAGCGCACACAAACGGTTGCTGGCGGTACAGGAACAGTTGGAACTGAAAGAGGCCGAACTGGACAAGAAGTTTTCTCAGACCGCCACATACAAGAACATGAAACAGATGCTAAACAAGAAGAACAAGCAGATGAAGGAAATTCGCAGTAAGCTATCCAGCTACGAACCGTCGACCGCTGGGGACGCCGATGACGACTAACAATCACGTGCTAAAATTGTTATCCGAATGCCTAAAGTTTGCACCCGGCTGTGATTTATGTGATAGGCCTACTCTGTCTCCAATTCTTTATCGTGATGCACAGACAAACCTTTGCTAAATTTGATCAAAATCAGTGTTGCTACCAACCAATGGTTCGACACTGCACATTTGCCTGTATTACTTCAAGTCTTTGGACGAAAAGTACAGGCACTCTATTTTCTCGTTTTAAATAAACCGCGTGAAGGTCAGGCAACACGAACATATGGTAGAAATGATTTCCTCTTGGATATCGATCTAACCACGTAGCTAGCGACGCCGTGAAAATTGAAAAAAGAAGTCACCGGCAGTGCAGTATGGACTATGGAGTATGCTGCGGTGGTTTGATGACGACACGTCCGCCGAGACGAGCAAATCTGCTGCCCCGCGGTCGCGATGAGTCAGTCGTGGGTTGCGCCCGCGTTGGCTTCGGTATTTATTGATTGCGGGTTGTTCTTCCGGTGAAACGCCACATCAGGCGATTCTCGGACGCGGTCGCCTGTTCCGCTGCATTCATCCGCCGCCGCGACACCTTACCTAGAAAGACTGAGGCGTTGTGCCGTGCTTGTAGCTGGCCTATTGCCGTGATGATCATGAACTGGGAACGTGAGCGCTTGGAGCGCATCGCTCTGGCGGTGGTACAGGTGGTGATATCGTTCTGCTTCTTTCGCGTGCTGCAGTACGCCTCAAGATGGTACTTGTTCGGCAAGTGGACTTTCCCCACCTTCTCCTACTTCACCTCCAACGCCAATGACAGAGCTGAACCGCCTGAAGACATCCTTGGCAACGATATTAATATTAAGTCTCCGAAGTTTCCGATTAATGTTACACCAAACAAGAAATGGCGAATTTCCAACGAAGCCGTCTCTCTACTGCATTCTGCTATTTCGGGCCTTTGGGCCGTCAGTGCTTGCGTTGTTTACCCGCAGATGCTCATGGACATGATGTTCTGGTACCATCCATCGACATCTTACCTGGTAAGGATGATTCATACTGTTTCCAGTTATCGCGAAAACTTGTTTTATATCGTTTACTGAAAAAGTGCAAGATGAATAAGCCATTATAAAGATTTGACAAGCAAATTGTAGTACTCTATTTTTGTGCTCGAAAACGTTGATATTCGGTTATTGATAATGGTGTTTTTTACAGATTTTAATGTCAACGGGCTATCTGCTGCATGACCTAGTGGACCTGCTGATCAACGAAAGATCGTTTCGTATTCTGGAGCTTCTGTTCCACCACGTCGTTGTCCTGACGGCGTTCTTCACCACGCTTTTTTCGGGCATGTTCTTGGGCGTGGTGGTGTGCGGACTGTTGATGGAAGTGAACAGCATCTTCCTGCACTCTCGCTCAATGCTCAATCTGTACGGATGTTCGAAGACGTCATCAACCTACCGCTTGATTGGGTTGTCGAACATGATTACTCTGTTCGTGTTCCGCATGGCAGTGTCCGTGTACCTGCTGGTGTGGCAGGTGATGAACTGCTGGCATCTGCAGTGGTACTACGTACTGGTGACCGCTATGGTCATTCTCAGTCTAGCCATTACGAACACTGTGCTCGCTTACCGCGTGCTGGCTGCCGACGGTTACCTGGGAGAGAGTCGCGCTCGACTTCCGCCGCCGCCCGTTCACGATTCGAAAGACGGCGGAAACGTCGTCTTGGTGCCCGTTGAGATCGATGAATAGCTGGCAGTTCATCTGCGTCACGGAAGTTGAATATCGACTGAAGAAGCCGACATAATTCAATTCAAGTTTAATATTTTGCTGTTGTACATGTTGCACCAACTGTATTGATCGACAGCTAGACTTGTCGACGATTGATTGTTCATCGGCGTACGGAACTAATTAGCCTTGTTCGAAGCTCGAAGTATGCCGCAAATCGGGTCATACAGTGCTAATTCTGCGTTCATGTATGTTGTTTTGCTCGTTTTTACCATCGATCAATCCGCATCTCACTATCTGCCATCGAGTTCCGTTGTATGTCTGCATTGGCTTGTTTCGGCCTCCATTTTCGACTCAATTGCACATTTTCATGAACGAAACGCCCTCGTACATGTGTTGTGTCTGTGTTTGTGTTTGTAATTTTTGTTTCACACATTCGATCGACAACGTGGCAGCCGCTAAAAGTGTTCCTATCTGATGGTTCTTTTGGTTCTGATTCAACGAATACCCTTCCATGTTGTTGCATTCTCACGAGCTTGTGAGACTCCGTACAAGTCGATACTTGCTCTTCGTGGTTAAAAAACTCTGATGTCGATTGCCAATGTTATTGAGCGGAACCAAATACGATGTCAGAGCGCGACTGTGACCCGGCGAGAATTAACAGCCGTTTCATTGCTCAGTTGGTATCAAGCACAGGTTTCTGTCAGTGATATTCATAGGCCGGCCTGGAAAGCCTGAGGGTTGGCTGATAAATGTGGATACAACGGGAAAGAAGTTGATAAGCTAATCTGGGTTTTATCCACTTTTATCAGCCAACTTCCAGGCTTTCCAGGCCGCCAGACCGGCCTGTGAACATGACTGGTTTCTGTCACCAATTTGCGTTTCTTTCCTTGAATTGAATCTTATGCGTACCATCAGTCGCAGTTCTCAGTTTTATATTGTCATGTGCTCGTTTTAATTGATAGATCTTTAACTCATTTGAATTATTGCTCGTCTGCGTCTCTTTATGCCTTTCCGTCTGTTGGTGTCAAGAAAGACTACGAATGTTCTTTAGCTGGCAGTGCCACCAAGTGCGCTCAATCGAATGAACAAGGAATGAACTTTTCTCGTTGCACGTCACAAAAAAAATCGTACATAGATTATATGTATCTATTTTCGAATTCTGTATTCAGTTTGGGTAATTGAGCCGATTGTCACTATAATTAAAATATTGGCGAAAGATTTTGACGATGTTGATGCAACAAAACTAGATGTGTAGAGCCGACACGGTAGCAGCAGCAGAGAGAGCATCAGTGAGATGAGAAGGCAAGTTGAACACTGGCAATTGGCAACGTTTTGTTGTCAAAGTCCATTATCACACTGTTTTGATGTGTGCTCTGTACATGGGTTTTGGACGCTGAGCAAACACAGTGACGCGAACAAAAGCCGTTTTTGGACTCGCCCGATCGCGCGTCGACAAGTTCGCGGCCTCCGCTACGTTGGACTCTGGCGACGGCATATAAACCCACTTAGTGCACCGCGCCACTCTTCTCGTAACGAATGGTAACACTCGGTCATTGAGTCCGCCGCTCAGTGTGCAAAGCACACCTCAGTCACTCTTGGAATCAATTGTTGCGCAGCACTGCAATGGATGACGAACTGGGAATGCGACCGAGCGGCGATCCCGCTAGAGGTGTATTTCCTTGGGTTCTGCTGAAGATCTTGCTCTACGCCTTCACGTACCGCGCCCTGCAGTACTTCTTGATGCAGAATCAAGACCAGCGAGGACAAAGTGGTGCTGAGCAGCGGAAGAATTGGCGCGTGGCCAATGAAACGACGAGTCTTGTGCATTCGGTGGCCAGCGGACTATGGGCGTTGTCTTCGCTGACCAAGTACCCTCGAATGTGGACAGACATGATAGAATGGTACGACGACTCCACCTATTCCTTGGTATTGCACCGTCCAAGTTTCATTATCATTCAAGTAATTAGTTGTCATAGGTGCTGATGTACGTCGGTTACTTGCTCAATGACATCATCGACTTGATCATCAACGAGCGGACAGGACGAGTGTACGAACTGCTCATCCACCACTTCACAGCATTGACGGCCTTCGGCTGCTCCGTGTACTCCAAGCGTTTCGTCGCCTTGGCCGCCTGCGCCCTGCTCATGGAAGTGAACAGCACTTTCCTGCACGCGCGCTCCGTCATGAACATGCGAAACAGCGACAAGAACTCGACCGTCTACAGAATAGTCCGTTGGGCGAATGTCGTCACCTTCGTAATATTCCGGCTGGGGGCTACCGTCTACATGGGCTTATGGGTATGGAGCGTTCGCTCTATTGTTGAGATATTTTACGTCACTATTGGTTTGGTTGGATCGCTCACTTTGACTATCATGAACTCAATATTGTTCTACAGGGTTCTCAAGGCAGATAAGTTTCTACGGTTTTCCAAGACATCCAGTTGTAATGAATAATTTATTCCATCGTGTGACATCTTTAGTTTTATCAGGTGCCGTTTTGGATGGCAAAAAAAATCCATATGCCCCAACTCTTTCTATATTCTGAGCTTGATTGACGTTACAGCGCCAACCACTCGCATTTACGTAGAATTGCACCAAACCTCGGAGCTTTCATGCGATTTTAACAGTGATAAATCTTCACTTCACTTTTACTTCGTGAAATAAATGTACATTCTTGTGATAAATGGCCAAATGTATGAGACTAAATCGTTCTTCTACTATCGTTTACTGCACAACGAAAGGAAGCACGAACTATTACCGCACTGATCTAATAACTATCAGAGCACAACGCGGATAACAGAGCGCACAACAATGTTATACAAGACCAACCGGCCAACAAATCTGTGCCAGAACTTAATTTTGCTTTACAAATCTAAGGAAAAATGTCTGGTGCAGTAAGACATTAAGAAGAGGCCTAGCTTGTGCAACTCAGTAACTGTCGGGATCAGCGTCGATAACCTTGAACCAGTGACCGCACTCGCAGCGCGCCGGACTTCCCTTGCGAATCCACATCAAGTTCAAGTAGTGTGCATCTGGCTCGCCTGCAACACAGAACCTGGTACAGTCTAACCCGGCTACAAGAGCACCGGCTATAAGAGCCATTTTCTTAATTCCCGTGCTCAGTACTATGATATAACATAGGAGCCGACCCCGGCTATAAGAGCCATTTGTAAATTCCCGTGCTCTAATATAGCACACATTTTACCCCGCATATAAGAGCATAAGAGCAAAACTTATCAAAGCACCCTGTTTACTGACATTTTGATCTAATGATCGACAGATTACTGGTTGGGTCAAAGCAATTATGCAGTACTGGTCACTCAGTTCACTGTGACCGAGTGGTTTAACTCGCTCGTTCATTCATTACTTCCTCAGAAAATA
>JAQGCX010001116.1:0-12174 GCA_034700205.1 Plectus parietinus
ATTGTGCTGTAGTTCCCAATTAAAACACTTTCGGAAATGATAGATTCTAGTGTAAAAAGCCATGGGAAAGTCGAATATGATAAACAGAACTGGCTACGACATCATAAAACCCAAGCTTGGCCGAAAAATTCGAAGTGAGGATCAACTTAGATTGTCACTGTTCATAAATCGGTCCTTAACAAAAAAAGTTCCAATTGAAACACTTTTAAAAATGATAGATTCTAGCATAGAAAACCTGGGATAAGTTAAATATGATAAGCAGAACACTTTTAAAAATGATAGATTCTAGCATAGAAAACCTGGGATAAGTTAAATATGATAAGCAGAACAGGCTACAACACCACTTCAAATTTTTCGGCCGAACTGGGGTTTTTTGATGTCTTAGGCAATTTCGCTCATCATATTCGACTTTTCGAAGGTTTTTTACACTAGAATCCATCATTACTAAAAGTGTTTTAATTGGAAAATGTTATGTTATGAACCGATTTACGTACAGTGGCAATAAGAGGTAGACGTGTGCCACTAGAGGAAAAAAGCATATATGCTTACATTAGAATAAATACGGTTATCTCTTCACTTGTATGTCCTATAATTTGCGTTTTCCAGCAAGAAGTAATAAAATTTGAATTTTTCCCGCAAAATTTGAATATTGACTATAACTACAGTAACCAAAATTTTGATACTGTAGTTAGTGCCACACTTTTGGATACCGTAGTTACTGCCACCTCCCCCCCCCCCCGATGGGTCCCCAGGAGGTAGCCGGCCTCGGACCTCAATTACACCTCTGGTCCTAACCATATCGATAATTGTTATAGATGTGGTCGGTGCACCAGTACCGGTACCGAAACAATCGGTGCACCGGACCGGTACCGGTACCGATGCAATTTTCGGACCGATTAAAGTACCGATACCGATTGGGTGGACCGATTCAGAATCGGTACCGGTCCAAGTAATGATTTTATTGCAAAAGTTAGAGAAAAATAAGCCAAAAATTGATGTTTCTCGTTAAAATTCAAAATCGAGAACTAAAGTTTGAATTCCCGCCTAAAAATTGGCATATTCAGGCATGAAAATATTTCTTAAAATTCGAAAATGGTTGGACCGGTACTGGACCGTGTACCGTCGGTCCAGGGGTTACCGATTAATCGAAAATTGGATGAACCGATTCGTGTACCGGTACCGATTACACCTGGACCGACCACATCTATAATAATTGTACGTTTTGAACTTGTCTGTTCATGAGAACAGCCACGCTCAAAACATACAATTATCGATTAGGTTAGGACGGCACTGGTTCAGTTCAGGGTGTTTGGAAAGTCTTTTTTACATTTCGTTTTTGAAGAACTCTGCGAGATTTGCACCGAATAGGCTGAGATTAAGGAATTCATTGACAATATTAGGGGGTCCTTTCAAAAAAAATTGTGGAATTTTTGGAAAAAAAAATTTTGAAAATAAAACTGCTGCAATTGCTAATAGGGTTGCTTCCGAACACGCTGTACTAGTCCGACAAAGAGTTTGAATGTTCAAGACTGTATATGGCAAAGACAATGACCGCGAAGGTTTTTACCGCGAAGACTCGTCCAGGAAGACTTGTCCTAAGGCGCAAAAAAGGAACAAAACAAGGAACGGTTGTTCAATTACGTAGCTTTTCCGGATGGTTCTTATCCGGAAAATTTGGTTGTACACCGGCTGAGACGGTTGAGTCCTCTCTTGCTGAGCAAATCTGTCTGCCGCCTCTCGCGCCCCGCCATCTTGTGTCCCCCTGTAGTCAACGGGCTGTTCCAACCAGCCTTCCCAACCGCCCACCTTTGGGCGATCTATGGTCACAATGGCACCTCTCTCTGAAATCGATCTGCATGCACTTCTGAACACGTTTGGCGAGAAGCTCTATTCTTCTGTCACTGCCTCGTTCAGCACCGCACTCAAGTCGGCCACGGAACCACTCATCGCCAAGATCGACGAACTGTCTCTGCAGGTCGCGAAGTTGACATCTCTGGTGGAGGAGAAGAGCGTCAACGAGCAGGCCATCTACAACGAGCAGTACCCCAGTCTGCCTGCCAGCGAGTGGCAAACGGTCGCCAAAGGAGCCAAACTCAAGTCGCCGCCTCTGTCTGCGTCGTTTGCGCACGCCGCCCGCTACGCAGCCATTCAGGGATACGGCGAGGCGCAACTGAAAGAAGAAAAGAAGAAAAACGCGGTTCTTGTCGCCCTGCCGGAGGGGAAAACCGACGCGGAGACGACGAAGAGGGACCGCAAAATGGTCGAGCAGGTTTTTCGAAATGCGGGAATCGAACAGAAAAAGCTCAAGGATGTCACTCGGTTCGGGCAGAAACGCCCGGACAAGCCGCGTATTCTGAAAGTGTGTACGGACTCCGAGGAGACACGCAACAGCGTCATCGACTCCTTCCGCAAACAACGCCCAGACGATATCGAACGCAAAGTTTACATCCGCAAGGATCTGACGCCGACAGAGCTGGTTCAGGACAAAATACTGAAACAAGAGTGCTTCGAAATGAACTGTCAGGAGGGCAAACGGCGCTGGCTGGTGCGCGACCTGCGCCGCGTTCAGGCCCGCGGGCCCTGGGAGGACTTTGACAACAAGAAGCCGCCCAACTCCACGAACAACCTGGACGTGCTCGCCGCGGCCACGAAGGCGAACGATGTTGACAGTACGACGCTGAAGGAAACCGTGGCACCAAACTCGGCTATAGTCGAAGAAGAGCCGGTAAAGTCCTAAACTGTTCTCTGTACAATGCGCGTTCTATTGTCAAGAAAATTGCGGAGTTAGAGATTTTTGCTCAGTCAAATGATTTTGATATTATCTGCATTACCGAAACGTGGGCCAGGGCTGATTCTGTGTCAAAGGCAATGCTATCTGTTAATGAAATGTACTCGGTCTACCGCAAAGACAGAAATTGCGATAAGGCTGGTGGTGGGGTTTGTGTTCTCGTTCGCAAAACTCTGCCCTCTATTTCTGTATTAATCGAATCCAAGTTTGATGCTTGTGAAATCACCGCCGTCGATATACAGTTAAATCCGCCTGTACGAATTGTCTGTGCATATCGCCCTCCCAATTACGATGCTACGAAAACTGAGCTTCTCATGAAATGTCATTCTTCTCTGTCGCAAATAGACCATTCGGTCGTATTTGTTGGCGATTACAATGTACCGCAAATTAATTGGCGCGATCTGAATAGTCCTGATACTGCTGTTAATAATTCAGTCCTGAATTTTGCTATCGAGTGTGGATGCACACAGTTTGTACTCTCTCCCACGCATGATGAAAATATCCTTGATCTTCTGTTCTCCAGTGATGCTCTCTTAGTACTCTCCGTTGACGTTTCTCAACCATTTTCTTCCTCTGACCACGACTCAGTTACTTTTGCTCTGGATTGCTCTTTCTCCACTCCAGAAACCCTTCCAAAACCAGATTTTCTCCGTGCGGACTATTTCCATGCAAACTTTATTCTTTCGCGGGTCGATTGGATAGCGTCGTTTATTGCCTGTGTCTCCGTTGAGCAATGTTACGCGGTGTTTCTTGATGTGATCAACTACGTAATCTCTGAGTGTGTTCCCCTCCGATATTCGCGACCTCGCGCTTGTGACTTGCCTGATTACGTTCGTCGCGCGCAAGCCGAAAAGCGACGTCTGTGGCGAATAAGAAATCTACCTGGTGGGTATGATGCTTATGTGAAAAGCGCGTTTCAGTGTTCTCAGGCCGTGCTCAGATTTGTTCGTGCAAAAGAGCGCGAAGTTGTTCAGTCTCGTGATAAGCGCAAGTTTTTCAGTTACGTGAAGCATCAAATGAATTCCAATCCTGGTATTGCTCCGCTGCGAAACTCCAAAAACATTCTATGTACCTTCGACTCTGAAAAAGCGCATATTCTACAGGATCAGTTTTGCTCTGTTTTTATCTCAGATAATGGTTGCATGCCTCATTTTGAACAACTGACTGATGCGAAACTCGATTTTGTTCTGTTCTCCCCTGATGTCATTGCAGATATACTTTGTGCTCTCAAAGATAAGTGTTCTGATACTCCTGATAACTTGCCGGCTTACTTTCTAAAACGTGTTGCATTTACTATTTCTTTGCCTCTAGCGCACATCTTTTCATTATCGTTTGCGTCTAGTACCGTACCCTCTGTCTGGCGTACGGCTATTGTCTGTCCGATCTATAAAAAAGGCCCTGCGGATATTGCTGTGAATTATCGCCCAGTCTCTCTCACTAGTGTTGTTTGCAAAGTGATGGAAACCATTGTTGCCTCCAAAATGACTAACTTCTTCCATGTAAATAATTTAATCTCATCTGCACAACATGGTTTTCTTGCGCGACGCTCGACTGTTACACAGTTACTGGAAACGTATCATGAGTGGTGCATATCATTAAATGCCAAAAAACTAGTAGATGTCTTGATGATAGATTTTTCTAAGGCTTTTGATTGTGTTGTTCACTCTAAGCTGCTTTTAAAATTGTCAAAATGTGGTATCAGTGGTCACCTTTTCCGTTGGATTCAATGTTTTCTCTCCAACCGATCTCAGCGCGTTCGAGTTGGTACTGCTATGTCCTATCAGGGCCAGGTTCTTTCTGGTGTCCCACAGGGGTCCGTTTTAGGGCCGTTGTTGTTTTTAATATTTGTGAATGATCTATGCACTTCCTTGCCATCAAATGTTTCATGTAAACTCTATGCCGACGATGCAAAAATTTATCAATCTTTCGCGGTAGGAGAAAATGACTTTCCTCTTGATCTTGCCCTTATTGCATTGCACAGCTGGTCTGTCAATTGGCAGCTTCCAATAGCCACATCAAAATGTAATGTACTACATCTCGGCCATGCAAATCCGAAGAATTTTTATGTCTTAAATACTTCTCTACTCGATCCTGTGTCAATTGTGCGAGATCTGGGTGTCCAGATGTCAAGTGATCTCAGTTTTTCTGCTCAATGCAAGAATGTTGCATTAAAGTCGTCTCGAGTTGCAAACATGCTTCTCCACTCTTTCAAGGGTCGTAATCCGTTTACGCTGATTCGTGCTTTTCAAGTATACGTACTGCCCATTCTTGACTATGCGTCTCAAGTATGGAGTCCATATCTCGTGAAAGATGTAAAATGTGTTGAGAATGTACAAAAATTCTTCACCAGACGAGTATTGCGCAAGTGCGGTTTGCCAAAATTGTCGTATGACGAGCGTCTGAAATTTTTCCGAACCGATAGTCTTGAGCTTAGGCGTATAAAAAACGACCTCGTGTTTCTGTATAAAATGTCCAGAAATACTGTTGATTTGCCTCTTTCTCATTTCTATCCAGCTTCCAATACTATTCGCAATGATACAAGAACTAACGGTCAGAAATTGTTGCACCCATGCATTCCCCATCTCGATGTTGTAAATAATTCGTTTGCGTTTCGCGTAAGAAAAGTCTGGAACAATCTCCCTAAAGTGTGTGTGTCTGCAATAAACGTCAATGAATTCCGATCATTCCTAGACTCTCCTTCCCTGTCCAAAAATCTTCTGTAAATATCTATTCATGTCCGATATGTGTTCATCATGTACTCCGTCCTTCCCATAATTTTTCTCTCTCTATCTTAAATCAGCTAACCTTGACGCGTAAGTGCTTTGCCTGTGTCAAGAGTACTTTAATGAATCCGACACTGTTCTTGTTGCTGATGTTTTCGTGATGAAGTGGAATAAAGAGCCAATCAATTAATCAATCAACCTCCCCTTACTTTATCGATATTTTCCATTTTGATCCCTCCAACTTTTGACCTGAAAATACCTATGCTTCCCATAGCACACTTGTGCCACGTGTGATATCGATAAAAAGACATTCGTTCCGTTTTCAACCTATTGCAAATTTACACGACTGTCACTCACTCAGCCTTCCAGATTTTCCGATTTTTCGGATCTTGTACGATCGGGATGTTTGTATATGAGTCGACCACAGGTGGTAGGGGTCGAGATGGCGCAACACTGCCGCTTTGAACTTCCTTCAACTTGGAACTTGGCGGCAGAAGCAATGGCGGCGACGGCCCATCCCGCGTCGATTGCTCTGTTTCAACATTTGTCTTATCCACGTTACCCGTATTGTATTCTGCAAAAGACAAGTCAGTCAGAACATGTGTATCAGAACGAAATAGTAATTTATGTGGAGTAAAATGCAACAACACGTACGGCAATCGAGAAAGTCGTCGTCATATTCGTCAGCGGCGGTGGACGGCTGTGCGTTTTGTCGCGTATCTTCGCGATATCCGTTATGACTGCGACCGCTCCCAGGCCACACAGTCGGCGGCTTTCGATAGCAACTCTCGTTCACCCAATAAGTTTCCCACAACAACGGCTCGTTTGACATCTTTGCTTTCTTCTCTTTCACTGTCGAAGTAGGACACTGCCAGAGTCAGTTGATGAACCAACAAAATTGTCCACCCCACCCCCAAACTCGGACGCAAGAAAAAAAAAAATACGGGAGTGCATTTTCGCGCACGGGGCTACAGTATTATTGTCATCATTCGTGCAATTCGTTGTCGGACTCCATCAACTACAAATATTCCGCCACTTTCTTTGAGACCACAATTGACAATTTCCTGTTTTCCAACGATTTCGCGTTTTTAATTGACTTTTTATTCTTGATTTCTTCAATTTATCGGAAAAACTGCTTGCGTTTCGTCTTTGCAACGCGTTCGAACATGATTATCATTGTGCCAACATGTTTGGACAAGATCCAACAAATGACGTCACTCTAACTGGGTGCGACGTTGCAGCTGTTTGGAAAGTATAAATCGAAGAGTTAGACTGGTGCTGCGGTGTATGTGTCTGTTGCCAAGCTGCTGAAGCTCGTCGCATTCTTCTCTGGAGTCTCTAGCTGCAGACTCTTCCGCCTGCGAAATCCATTTGTTTCAGTGCCAGTGCCAGTGCCAGTGGCTTATTGTCGAAGGAGTTTTGGCTTTACGAATATTCATCTGGAGATGGCCAACGTGCGCTTCGGTGTCGACTATGCCAAGCGCGTCGCCAACTGCAAGAAGTGTAAACAGCAGCTAAGCAAAGGGGTAGGATAATTGTCTTCTTTTTCGATTTAGTTGTGGGAATTTTGCAGATGCTCAGAGTGGCCAAAATCACTCCAAATCCATTTGCTAGCGACGCGGACAGCGCCGACATGAAGCAGTATTACCACGCCGACTGCATCTTCGAGACATTCAATCGCGTTCGTGCTGGAACGAAAGTGATCGAAAGCGCTGCGGACGTTGAATGTACGATTTCTTCTGATTAAATTACGGCGATTTCTGATTTTTGCGGTTTTCAGCGTGGAGCGAATTGACCGACGACGATAAGAAGAAAATGCTGGATTTAATTGCGGAGCGCGAAAAGAAAGGCGACGCGAAGAAAGGTGCGTCGAAAACAAAAGTGGACAAGCCGAAGAAACAGGCGACCTTGACCGGCTTTCTCGGCGGCACAAAGTCGACAGAGCCGGCCGATTCAAGTGACGCTGGCAAAACCAAAGCCGATCCATCGGACACGCCAGTCGCGGCTCCATCATCCCCAAGCAAATTAGTAGCTGCAGCTGCATCTGCATCTAGTCTCAATAGCAACGACTCCAGCTCGTACGATTCTTGGGAGAAGTTCTGCAAGTTGTGCGACAAGATCGCCAGCGTTTCTAAGTACTTGGACAAATCTGCCGCTGTCAAGTCATTCTTAGCTCAGCGTAATTTTCTTTGCTTTTATGGTTCCAAGCAATCGTTGATTGAAAAGTTTTTAGCTGGTTTCGATGGCGATGTCTACCTTCTTATGAAATTACTGCTTCCGGGTACAGATCAACGCGTGTATAATGTCAAGGAGAAGCAACTGATAAAATTATTCGCAAATGTTTGTTTATTATTTCCTTGCATTTCATTAATATATTTATGTTCCCTTCAGATCTTCGGCCTGGATGCGGACGAAATGACGGATCATTTCAATCAGTCTGGTGACGTGGCTGACACGATCAGTCATTTTGTGGGAAAGAGTTCGTCAAAGAGTGCACAGAGCAGCACTCTGACACTGCAGGACGTGAACGAATGGCTGGACGATCTGACCAAATTCACTCGCGACAACGATCAGCAAAAACATTTGGCCAAGATTGCCAAAAAGTAACGCTTTTTTTTAATCGTCCAAATTGGTGGTTGAGAATTACCATTGCACTGTTTGGATTGGTCTAATCGGATTTCTTTTTGCCCTTTGCAACTTCATTGTAACGTTATTTCAGATGCACGCCTAGTGACCTGCTGTATGTGATACGATTGATCAAGAAAGACCTTCGAATCAACGCAGGAGCGAAGCACATGTACACTTGTCATTATATACTCTGAACTGTGGTTCATTGTGCGCTTTCCAGATTGGAAGGTTTGAACCCGACGGCATACCAGGCATTCCAAGCATCGCGCGACTTAAAGATGGTGGTCGAAAAATCGCTCGCGAGAAAAGGTGTCGGCGGCTCTCCTTCTAAGAATCTGAGCATAAGTATACAACTGGGCACGCCGGTTCTTCCCATGCTGGTGCGTATTCTTCTACGTTTTTTTATCGGTCTTTTTTGTATAGTCAGTATTTTTCGAACGGTTAACTGTAAATCGATCCAAACCCCTCAATTGAATGTCGCGCGCTGTCAAAATCCAGAATATATTGTAGTGAATATCATTACTTCGTATGATTTAGATCAATTTCTAGTAAACGTCCCACAACGACATTTAGTTACTATTGCACAACTAAAATTCTGGGGTTACGGTGTTTTCTACAGTACGCTCTGTACCGTCAAAGAAATTATGAGTATACTGAAGTATGTTTTAAAGGCAGAGGCGTGTCGCAGTGTTGAACAAGCGATGAAGCGCTGTCCCAATGGGATGTACTCGGAAATAAAGTACGACGGCGAACGTGTGCAGTTACACAAGCATGGAGAAAAGTTCAGCTACTACTCGCGCTCCCTGAAGCCGGTCCAATCGCACAAGGTCAGTATTCCAATTAATTCGCAAAGCTCGCTTCGCATTTTATCATTCACTTCATTGCTTTGATTACAGAAATAAATATTACAGATCAACCTGTTTTCCGAATTCATACCAAAAGCGTTCCCTGGCGGCGGCGATCTTATTCTGGACGCCGAGGTGTTGATGGTTGACACGAACACGGGCAAGCCACTGCCGTTCGGCTCACTTGGCGTGCACAAGAAGCAAAAGTTCGAAGACGCCGTCGTCTGTCTGTTTGTCTTCGACTGCCTCTTGTTCAAGGGAGAGAGCCTGATGGATCGGTTCGCATAATAATTGTTGCGATGCGTCTTGATCATTCGACTTTTAGACCGCTGAAAGAACGCAAGCAGATCTTGGAACAGCACATGACCGAAATTCCCAATCACGTCTGCCTTTCCAACTACGAATTGATCGATCACGGCGTAAGCCTGTTTTTCTGTCGTTCACATTATAGTCAAAATTTGGCCATCATTAAAGAAGAAAACTGGGGTTTGGTAAGGACAAGGGAAATGATTTTGTCTCAGGCGCTCATCATTGACTCGCTGAGTATTGTTGAGGTGTAAAACAAAAACTCACGGAACCGCAACGATAGTGTGGGTTAATAATTTTCTTTGCCTGACAGGTTACGGTGTCACCTTTCCGTTTCTTTTTACCCAGCACAAAATGTTAACTATACAGTTGCATCATTCCCTTTCAGGACAATGCCAAGTTGAAGAAGATGATATTGAAGGCGATAGACGAAGGACTTGAGGGGCTGGTGCTCAAGGACGTCAAGTCGACCTACGAGCCCGGCAAACGACATTGGCTCAAGGTGAAGAAGGATTATCTGGAGGAGGGCAAGATGGCAGACACCGCCGACTTGCTCGTGCTGGGTGCCTACTACGGCACAGGAAACAAAGGTGTGCGATTATTGTAAAAATTTGGCCATCGGTAAAGAAGTAAACTGGGGTTTGGTCTTGAAAGGAAAATGACAATGGAAACACTTTTTGGGAATATTTGTATAATCAACATTTTGTATAGTCAGCATTTGTATAGTCAGCATTTGTATAGTCAACACTTTGTACTGGCTAACGGAAACGGGAAGGTGACACCGTAACCTGTCAGGCAAAGAAAATCACTAACCCACACGATCGTTGCGGGATTCAGTGAGTTTGTGACTTCAGATACTCAGCGTGCATAAGTTTGTGTCAATGATAAGCGCCTGAGACAAAATCATTTCATTTGTTCTCGATTATTGTAAAGACTTGGCCATCGGTAAAGAAGAAAACTGGGATTTGGTCTTGAAAGGAAAATAAAAACAAATGAAATGATTTTGTCTCAGGCGCTTATCATTGACACAAAACTTGTGCTCGCTGAGTATCTGAAGTGTAGAACATAAACTCATTGAATCCCGCAACGATAGTGTGGGTTTATGATTTTCTGTGCCTGACAGGTTACGGTGTCACCTTCCCATTTCTTTTTACCCAGTACAAAGTGTTGATTATACAAATGTTGACTAAAAAAAATGTTGATTATACAAATATTCCCAGAAAGCGTTTCCGTCGTGTGAAACACAAGATCAGTTGATAAAACTATTCTTTTTCAGGCGGCACAATGTCGGTGTTTCTGATGGGCGTCCGTGATCCGAAATCGGGCAACTTTCTCACAGTGACAAAGTGCGGCAACGGTCACGACGACGCGCAGTTGGACAAAATCAACAAACAGCTCTCAAGTCAAGTACGTATCTTAGGCTTAGGCTTAGACTTAGGCTCAGTTCCTTCAATTATGTTCTCTCGTTTCAGATGACAAAGATCAGTAAAGATGCAAACAAGTTGCCTTCCTGGATCAAATGTTCTCGCTCGCTCGTTCCCGATTTCATCATGAAAGATCCGAAACAGGCCGTCGTCTGGGAAATAACAGGCGCCGAGTTTTCTAAATCGGATAATCACACGGCCGACGGAGTTTCGATTCGCTTCCCACGCGTCACCAAAATCCGCGACGACAAGGACTGGCAGACTGCGACGAATCTCGATGAGCTCAAGGTAACCAATTTCTTCGGCATTTTTCGCGTTGACACCATAGGTAAGCAAGGTCCGTCATTACGTATTTGATACCCGTCATGGGCCGAAAACTTTGACCAGGATCCGTCAACGTCACGATCTTTTTTGAGCGGGAATACAAAATTTGAATGTTCCCGCAAAAATTTGAATTTTTTGCATATTAGAGTACGGTAGTGCTACAAAAGTCGACCCAGCATATGTCATTTGGGTCCAACCTTGTTCAGATATGGCTAACACCGTGTCTACTGCTTGATTGCTTCAGAAACTTTACAACGCTTCGAAAGAAAAAGCCGACTTCGGTGATGACTCCTCTGAGGACAGTACTGCATCGGAACCGCTCTTCGGCGCCAAGAAAAGGAAAGCGCCAGAAAGTTTTGACGAAGAGGATGAACCACAGTCAAGCAAAAGTAGCGATCAGACGCCGTCGCCGAGCAAGAAGGCAAAGGAGTCGCCGAGCAAGATAGCAAAGGAATCGCCGAGCAAGATAGCAAAGGAGTCGCCTAGCAAGATAGAAAAAGAATCGCCGAGCAAGAAGGCAAAGAAGGAATGCAGGTATGAAGGGCTTTCGTTTTCTTGATAAAATTTCTACAGTCGTAGCATATTCTGTTTGAAATGTTAACGATCATTTCAAAATGAAATGAACCAATAGATTTTTATGTGAATTCTAGATACGGCGCAACGTGCTATCAAAAGAACCCTTCTCACCGAGAACAATACTCTCATTCGGAAGAAAAGAAGGGCGCCAAAGCTGCGACCGACGACGCAGGTGAGGAAGAAGAATTCCTCGCGGGTCAGTGCATCTTCTTGTCGCCTGACTTGCCCGACCGGAAGAAGTTGGCGCGTTTTATTGCCTTGTTCGGCGGCGAACTGCTCGAACTCGAACAAGCGACCGACGACGAGCGCGACGATGACGTCATCTTTGTCCTCACCGGAGTCACCGACAAAATGGTGAGCATCGCAAACGCAGATTCAGAGATTTATAGGATCAGAATTTTTCGAACGGTTAACCCGAAATCGATCGAACACCCCTCAATTGAATGTCGCGCAAAATCCAGAATTTATTGTATTGAGTATCATTACTTCGTATCATTTAAATCAATTTATAGTTAACGTCTCACAACGACATTTAGTCACTATTGCACATCTAAAATTCT
>JAQGCX010001117.1:0-12165 GCA_034700205.1 Plectus parietinus
GAAAAATAAAAATAACTGAGTTTTTCCCATTTATCGTAACTGAGTTAACTAGGTATTTTTCAAAAACTCAATTAGTTGTTTCTGGTGATAATTCCGTTCCCAGTTAAACCCAGTTATCGGTTCTCATCACTCACAAGGAAAAGGGCCCGTACTGCATCCCGAGTTTCGAACCCATATTTTTCCTGGAGGTAGGGCTGACTCTAGAATTGACGAAATGGATATTCATTTTTGCTCAGTCACCCCCAGTTGACCGTAATTAAATATGGAAAATTGAAAATTGGGCTATTTTTCTCCATAGGGAAACTTTTGGTCAATTTTCGAAATTCTCAAATTAAAAACATATGCTTAAGTTTTTTATGCTGATCACGGAAAAAATATCAAAAGGTCAAAAAAAACTCTTCCTAAGGTAAGAAATTCATTTCTGAAGATATACAGGGTTGTGCAACGAAAATCATATGTTTGAAACGCTGTGGAGTTTTTTTGACCTTTTGATATTTTTTCCGTGATCAGCATAAAAAACTTAATCATAAAGCATATATGTTTTTCATTTCTGAGAATTTGGAAAATGGACCAAAAGTTTCACTATGGAGATAAATAGTCCAATTTTCAATTTTCCATATTAAATTACGGTCAGCTGGGGGCGACTGAGCAAAAATGAATATCCATTTCGTCATTTCTAGAGTCAGCCCTACCTCCAGGAAAAATATGGGTTCGAAACTCCGGATGCAGTATGGGCCCTTTCCTTGTCAGTTAAAAACAACTGAGTAAAAAAACTGGGTTACAACAGTGATGCACATGTGCTAATTTAGATCGCTGTGAACAACGCCCCCGATTTGCGACATCCAGAAGAGCGCGCCAAGATCCGGGAGATGGTGCACGCTTTTGCCAATACGCCGCACACGATCGGTGATGACGGCGTCCAGTTCTGGTTGGACGAAGTGGAGCACTACTACGAGCACGATATGAACGCGACGATGATCGACAAAGCCTACTACCAGTTGGTTGACTACTTCATGATGCGACCCGAGTTCGACACTTGGTCGGAAGATATTCGATGGCAGTCGGACAGTGAGATCGGAGCGGACGACGTGCGCAAGATCAAGTCATTCCGTTTCGTCGTCGGTCTGCGCGAGTTCTCCGAGACGACGCAGCAGATGGATACGACGACGCTTATGCGAAACATGGCCGACCAGTACCCGCAGTACAACATCACCACCTTCATGCCCCTCTGGCTCTTCATCGACCAGTACATGCAGGTCCTGCCCAACGTCCTCCAGGACATCTACTTGGCCATCGGCATCATGATCCTCATCGCGCTGCTGCTGATTCCGCAGCCGTTGTGCGCGCTCTGGGTGGCGCTGGCGATCTTGTCGATCGACACGGGCGTGATCGGCTACATGACGCTGTGGGGTGTGAACCTGGACGCGATCTCGATGATCACCCTGGTGATGTCGATCGGATTCTCTGTGGACTTCGCGGCGCACATCACCTACGGCTACGTGGTCTCGAAGGAAGAGCATCCCACCGACCGCGTGCGCATGGCGTTGGCGGAGCTCGGCTGGCCCATCGTGCAGGGTGGAATGTCCACTATGCTCGGCATGTGTATGCTCGCCACCGTCGACGCCTATATGATCGTCACCTTCTTCAAGACCATCGTCCTCGTCATCGTCATTGGTCTCCTTCACGCCCTCGTCTTCCTCCCCGTCCTCCTGTCGCTCTTCGTCCGCGGCTTCTGCATCTTCGGCAAAAAGACCTCCTAGTGTTCATTTTTATTCTCTTCAATTGCCATTTTACTTTATTTATTTAGAATATTTTTCAATTTGTGCTCTTTTACTGTGATCGTTTACTGCCAGAGTTCATTGTTTGTATTTCAATCTCTGACCCAATTCTTCTTTCTCACATTGCATTGTAACACAGCACACAGCGATAAAGATGGCTACGTATTGGCACGAAAGATTGATAGTACAGCAGTAACTGGTAGCGCTGTGTGCTCATGACATTGTAGTTCGGAGCCGGAACTGACTTCTTACCAAAATTAGGCGGTTTCGATTTCCCTTGATACGTTTGTAAGTCTGCGCCATGGAAAAATACATCGGCAAAAGTGTGCTCAGCTTACCGACCCCTTCATTTTGCATCGATCAAGCACAAGTAATTGTGAACTGTGAAAAAATAGCCGAAATCTGCCGAGACAGCAAAGCTCACTTGAGAGCCCAGACAAAGACTCACAAAACGATGTAAGTTGTTGATTCGGTTCTCACCATCAACCACCCTAGCTGGCCGATTCTATAAGTATTACGGTACGGAAAGTGTTGTTCGTATCCGTATCTCTAAAAGGCTCCAAAATGCAAATGTTAGTTTGGCAATATACCTTTTTGCAGCGAAGGAGCGCTATTGCAAACGAATGGCTTCGAAAAGCGATCCCTGGTGGTATCAACTCTCGTGGAGGCTGAGATGTTCGCCGATAGTGGTCACTTTCAGGACATTCTGTACGGATTCCCTTTGACTGCCGACAAGATTGAACGGTTAGATGACGAACTGCCTCTGGTCTATAAACAAACTTTTTTTAAAGTTGCCAATTGCTGAATCACCGCCTCGCCGAGTTTCATATCATGATTGATTCGAACAACATTCTGGATGAACTGATCCGCACCGGTAATAAAGACAACGTCTGGTCGGTATTCATTGCGGTGGATAGCGGCTACAAACGAGGTATATTAGCGCGTTGAGTGTATGTGATTGGCTCTATCGAACTGCCTGCTGCAGAAGGGATTCCATGGGATGATGATCGCCTGGTCAATTTGGCTCGTCAATTGGTAGATGAGCCGTTTCTTCGTCTGGCTGGAGTTTACACGCATTGTGGAAACTCTTACAACGCGAAAAGTCCGTCTGTTGTTGCAGCGGCTGCATGCTCCAGGATATCGGAAGTCAAACAGCGGTCAGTATTGTCTTATACATCGAAACTTAGAAGATTTATTTGAGCAACTCTTTGAAGGAAAATTCTTTCAATCAAAAAGTAATGATAGTTATGAGAGCATGTTTAGATGAGGAAGTGTTTTCAAACTGCTTGAATGTACGAACGTTTACTGACACTTAAGGCTGGAAGCATCCGGCATTCATTGCCCGGCATACGGTATTGGTTCAACGCCATCATGCAGCTCATTAGTGTCGGAAATGCAGCATATAAATGAAATGCATCCGGGGAATTATATATTTTATGGTAAGCTAACATTTAGTGAATGTCATATGCAATCCGACTCAATAGTCTCACATTCTTGAGATTTGCAACAACACTTAATTGGTTCTTGTACAAAGCAAGAAATCGCATGCACCATTGCGACTCGCGTTATCGGTCACTATCCGGAGCGCAACGAGCTGCTAATAGATTGCGGATTTTCTGCTAGAACCAAGCAAGGCATGGACGTATGTACCGACGTATTCAAAGATCATCCAGATCTACGGTAGAGAAATAGTGACTTGTGGATTATCTTTCTAAAGCCGGGTTTACAATGCGCCCGCAAACCAGCAACCAGCAAACCAGAAAACCAGCAAACCAACAAACCAGCTATCCAGCAAACCAGCAGTGTTGCAAAAGTACTAAAATTAGAAGTGTTTTAGTAAAATAGGGTAGACCTCATGATTATCTTATCACGTCATAGCATGGCAACGAGGGTGGACTACCATCACTGCAAACCAGCAAACCAGCAAGCGTGGTTACAATGCACCAGCAACCAGCAGACCAGCAGCCTTTGTTTTATTGGATCATCATGATTGATGACAGATGGTTCGTCATCAGCGTTGCGCGATATGGCTAATTAGTGATCCAGCAAACCAGGAAAATGTCTAGCGCAATAGACATTCTGTTTGCTGGTCTGCTGGTTTGTTGGTTGCTGGTTTGCAAACGCGGCTAAAGCGTCGTATGCGAACTCGCAATATCTTCACATTCAGTGCCATTGTGTTTGTGTTCACAGGCTCGTCGGTATGACACAAGAAATTGGCACAGTGAGCAGTGAAGAAAAGATCGATTTCAGCAAGTATCCAATCGGTTCGGTCCTATTCCAATATCCATGGCATGTGCGTTCTTTTTTTTGCCCGCTGTGCTGTATTTGTTCGTCAAACGTCTAGTACTTATTTCAGTCGTGTGCCTCAGCCGGAATGCATCCTGTCTACTTCGTGCACTTGAATGGCGTTGTTTCTGCAGTTTGGAAACCGTGTCGCGGCTGGTAACTTTGACCGCCATTGCTTGTCGCTTCTTTGTCCTTCATTGCTTCATCCGAAATCTTTTTCAATTCCACTTGAACACCATTGTGTGTACGTGTTGTTCTTGTAAAAGTAACGCTTCTGTAGTATTCGTGATAATATCAGTTATTCAATATTATTCGAAAAGTAATCAACGATCGAATCAATCTGCTGCACAAACAATTCTCACGTTGCATTTATACACAAATAGAATCGAATTGACTATGGAACAATTGATCATGGCCTTGAACGTTTTCATATCAAAACAGACGGTGACCTGTTTCAAATGCTACGGTAACGGAGAAAGAGAGAGAGAGAGAGAGAGAGAATGAATATACCGTCTTTCTCATTTCTCAATGGAGCGCGTTGCACACGAATCTGAAGACTTATCTGTGCCTTCGGTCACTGGTCGGATTTTGTTGTTGAAGAAGATTCTTCGCAAAGAAGGTCTGTGAAAGAAGGCACTGCTGCTGCTCTTGGGTTCAGTGACCGTTTCTACGGATGTTCGGTCGTTTGAGCGACCGGTTTTTAATCCGCAGCCAATTGTGGGAAACGCGGCCAGAACAGCCGGTACGACAACCAGTCCGTGCAGGAATCCGAGTGAGACGACCAGAAAGATCGTCTTGACAAATACTTCCGACATGTACGAATCCACGAAGATCATGCAGAAGACGCTGAGGATGGTCGACAGACCCGCTTGCAGCATCGGCCAACCCACCGCCACCAAAGTCTCCGCGAGTCGCTCCGTGACCCCCAGTCCATGCGATTCGATTCCTGAATTGGTATTACACTTCCGGATGCACTGTGGTCGTTGACAGAGGATGCACGAACTCTCCCCACCACCTGTTCGCACTCGGAGATTGCCACGTCGGACAAACCGGGAGTGAAATTGGTCGTTGCCCTTAAAAAATTTTGACTGCCCGCATCTAATTGTCGTCGCACTTCACTTCAGTAGGGCGTTCAGTGCACTTCGCATGACAGAAAGGAATCTCTGGACATTTATCGAACTCACCTGTTCGAAAAAAGTGATAGCTGACGTGCGCCGTGAAATCCACACTGAAACCGATGGACATGATCATCGTTGTCATTGTGATCGGGTCCAGGTCCAAGTTCCACCAGCTAAGTAAACCGAATACGCCTAGAGGAAAATGTTCTGCATGAGTGACACTCAATATGGACCCACCAACGCAGATAGAAATGATGGCGCAGGAGGCGACTAGAACGCTCACTGCGTTCCACATGAACATGGTGCACACCACCACCATCACCAGCAGAGTGACCAGACATGTCTGCGACGTCGTCGACACGAGACTGCCGATTTGGTCGAGGAAGTGTCCGTCGTCCTCGTACACTGACGCGCCCAAGTCGGGGTAGCTGTCGATCACTGCTCGCCAACGGTTGAGCAACTTTGCTCTGGTCGCCCAATCTCTCAGCTGATCGCCGTGGAAGGCGACTTGAAAAAAGAATTTCTTCAGTTCATACTCTCCACTAAAGAACATTCAATTTCGGCGATAAAGCGACAAAAGGATTGAATTACGTGGTAGAATCGTTTGTGTACTGAACAAATCCGTTCCAGTACTGAAACTCGGGCCACAACAAGAACGCGCGCAGATTGCTGGAGGAATAGCGCCACTGATTAACAGCACTGGAGTTGTTCGTCGCCGAAGAACCCGGCTCGATGTTCGCATCCGGCGAGTAGTCATAATCGAGAATGTTATCCCCGGTGAAGCGAGAGAATGTCTCGTAGTCGCGCAGCCAGTACTGAGACGAGCTGGCGCCCAGCGATTCCGGAAAGTGTTCCAACTCGTACACCAATCGATTCAGACGGGTCAGTCGCTGCAGATTTGACAGGTCGCCCGGGTTGTTTATGAAAACTGTAGCTACAGTATAGTGTGCCCAAATGTATTTTTCGCGAAGACTGTTGATCTGAAAAAATATTTCCGTTGCTAGATTCAATCGATTCTTTTCCGCACCTCGTTTAAAACGGAGTCCTTCAGGAACAGCTTTCCTGGTGTTAACTTGGGCTCAATTTTTCTAGCTCCGAGGTAACTAATATACCAATAGACAAAGAGAATGATCAGAATCGTCATCAAAGTGAACTTGCTGGACAACCACTGACTGTAGTGGCGCGCAAACTTGCCCAGGGAAGCTTTCGCACGACGTCGGATGGAAGGTTGCGAGTCATTGCCGGACGAGGCGACCACCGCTTGCACGGGTTCGTTCTTTTCTATCCGTTGCGCTATTTCTTTATTCATCTCGTTTTGTCCGAGAATGGCGAGCGTGGCGGCGAACCAAGTGACTTGGAAGAGAAAATCGACGACCATGCCCAAGGCAGTCATGGCGCAGAACAGCTG
The DNA here is from genome assembly GCA_034700205.1 of Plectus parietinus. Lineage (NCBI taxonomy): Eukaryota > Metazoa > Nematoda > Chromadorea > Plectida > Plectidae > Plectus > Plectus parietinus. The sequence goes on from JAQGCX010001117.1 coordinate 6,591, forward strand.
GATGTCGGGCGTTGGTGTGAATAGACCGACGCCGAACGCCAGCGCGTTCGTTAGTGACGTGATCGTGATCGACGGACCGATATCGCTAAATACCTCGCCTATGCGATAGCTGACACTGTCTCCTGGCATGGGGCTTTTGCGCATCTGTTTCGTAATCCGTTGCCACGAATGGATCATCAAGAATGCGTCGTCCACACCTGAAACAGTCATGCTGATCATCGTAACACAGCCACGGTCTACTGTCCGCGCCAGCGAAACCAGTCGGGTCACAAGCATACTGTATCATTCTGTCTTATAGCGGCAAGTGCGAAATTACGGTTTTTGGCGGGAGGACAAAAAATTTAACGTATTGAACAAAATTTTGGCATGACGCCAATTCGGGAACTCGTATTTGCGCTCTTTTGTTCCGCAGAGATTCGCGAAAATTTGAAATGGTTAACGGGGACCCCCCGACTGGTCGCCGTGATTCTTTTTGTATACTGTAAGCTCAGTGACATTCTTTACTTCAGAACTTACAATTCCTGACATTCGCGTAGCTTCCTTTCCGTACAAATACAAGTGCGAAACCTCTCATCCTTAATGCTGAAGACTTACAGTGCACGGTAAGAACACGTGGTATTTGGAATTAACACAAGGCACTCAATTACGGACATAAAAAGATACACACTTTGGGGGATATAAAGGAATTGCATAGAAATTACCAAGTCACGATGATGACAATACAGAGAACGCACGAGACGCGACAAACGAGTGGGAGAAAGTGGGGGAGCAAAAACAGCGGCACAGCGAGAGACGGTGTTTCACTACGCGTCGACCACCCATGTTGACATAAAACGTCGACGATTCATACGCTCAGACTAAGCCAAACAACAATACCTGCGTAAACCGCTGAACCGGGTCGGGTGAACTCGGGCTACTGGCTCAATACTCACTGCACATTGTGCAACCAGCATTCACAGTTCACACAATCAAGACCAATTCACATCGCCAACCACGCAATAAGCACAGCGGCATCACTTGCAAACATTTGGTGAATAGAATGACTCATCAGACGTTTACTTTTTAGCTGCTGCCGGTTTTGCTGCTGCCGGTTTTGCTGGTGCTGGTTTTGCCTTCGGCGTTTCTTTCGCGTCCGCTGCTTTCGGTTTCGCCGTTTCTGTTTTTGCGGGCGCTTTGGGCTTAACCGGTTCTGCCTTCGGCTTCGGGAGTTTCGGCACCAGCGCTTCATCTGCTGCTGCTTTTGCGGCCGCTGCCGCCGCCGCTGCATCAGCTGCAGCAGCTTGCCGTCGTTTCATTCGCCCTGAAATCATTATTTTAATGTCGATGATAAGAAAGGGCTAATCAGAAGCAGAGCTGGGCGGTGGGGGTTGGTGGGGGGTAATGCCCTGATCAAAAGTGTACTTGGGGGAGTTTGGGAGGGTTATCCCCAAATCGGTCCAATGGAGGTTCCTCCCCCTCCTCCCCTTTGAAATTCGGCCGAAGGCCGAAAAAATACGGTATTTACGGTATTTATACGGTAATTACGGTATTTATACGGTATTTACGGTATTTACGGTAAATTTGAATTTGAGGTTAAAAATACGGTATTTTGGGCGAAAATATCGTAATTTTGCCTAATTTGCATATGCAAATTTTTAGGATTTTCGACCCCCTCCCTCGGATTTTAGGATTTGGGTCTCCAACCCCCCCTCGGATTTTGGCTTTTGGATTTCCAAAACGGCAAACGCGCCGTCGGTTGTGAAACACAATGACGACGGATTAGTGCAGAGGTGGTCAAGGTTTGACCCCTAGGGGGGAGGGGATTTAGTACCAAAAATTTTCGGCCCGGCGGCCTACAAAACCCCATTCAATCCAGTGCTTGTCCAAAAAAAATTTCGCTACGTAGTGGCGAAAACGTTTCATCCCCCCGTCCTTTTTCAGGCAAGGGGATCTAGACCCCTGGGGGATATCCCCCATCCCCCGTGCCCATGTCTGGGTTAGTGTGTTGCTTGGTGACGAATATTTTTGCAGTGCTCCGCGACGTACATTCGACGCGTTTTACATTGGTCGCGTAGCAACACACTAACCCGTCGTCATTGTGTTTCTTAACTAACGGCGCCTTTTGAAAGGTATCAGGGCATAACTCCCCCGGCTGAGCTTTGGTCAGAAATATCTCACTGATTTCGCCGTTGCGCAGCATGGCATTTTCGATCTTGTGTCTTCCCTCGGGCAAGCGGAGATTGATGCTGACCTTGATAAGCCCTTGATTCTCGAAGATGGCATCGATGATTTCCCGTTCAGCTGTTGTGCTAAACGTCACGCCCTGCAATGATTCAAACGGACGTGACGAACACAAAACGACGGACTAATCACGCACCTGATTGACTGCTTTCACTTCTTCGATCGACTGCTTAGTCAGGGCCGCTCGGAACAGCCTCGCAAAAAACTCGCCGCTCAAATAGTTCGTCTCCAAATTTAATGATCGCAACGACTCGTTGGTTTCCAACACTGCCAGAAGTGGCTGAAAATTAAAAAATTGCTGAAGATAAGACTGAGGATGAAGTGCAATTTCGGGAGTTGTTTTCACAAAATGAGCAATATTGACCAAGAAAATGCAGAAAGAGACTGTCTACCAATTAAGTAACCCTATTTTTGGTCTCTTTTTAGCCCCTCTCCCTACCATAACCGCGCAACCGAGCTTTGACGACCCCCCCTCTCGGTTATGCTAACGTAGTAGCATATAATTATCGTTTGATTTAGTTACGATGATGTCACCATAACGTCACGCGTAACCGACCCACTCAACCCCACCCCCTCCAAAAGGATTACGTAATTTATAGACAGCCCCAAACCAATTTCGTCTCTCTGCTGTTGCAAATATTAATTCGATCCAATTTCAATAGTTGCCATTGATAAACAGACGATAATCAGCCGTTTCTCTTACCTCCACGTTTCCATCATACAATCCCATGTTGGCCAAGCTAAGTTTCTCGAGATGAGTATTGCCTTCCATTGACATGATCAATCGCTGGATTTGGGGAATAGGTGTGCGCTAAAAACTGAGTCATTGCTGATCAATTGTCCGGTACTGAACGACCTTCATATTGTTCAGATTGATCTCTTTAAGCTTGGGGTCGTTATCGGCCAACTTGCGGATGCTGCTATCGACATCCGTCTCGTTGTCCGGCTCTGTAGGCCGGGCTTGTTCAGGCAGACTACACTTGACGATTTTCGGCCCGGCGTCGCTCATGATCTGTTCCGCTTCTTCCCACGTGATTATCCGATTCTCGTTCATCATCTCTACAAGCCAACCCCTTTGATCATCTAATTGATGAAGAGTCACACATTTTCAGCAAAATAATAACAAGTTCAAGTTGGTTGGTTACCGTTCAAGTGGTTGTTTGGAAAGACTACAGACTGGGAGGGTACGCAGGAACATCACGAGGTAAATGGCAATATTTTGGAGTTAGATATTGCGAAATAGAGTGACAATATGTTCAGCACTCAGCTTTGTTTCCGGTCGAAATATTGGACCCCAAAATTTCTTCTCCCTTCCTGTGTTTCGTTTCGTTCCATTTCTCTCTTATCATTGGACGGAGAAAATATGGGCACTCATTGACAAACAGCAAAAATATTGCGCAAAATGAATTGGCTGAAACATTTTGGCTACAAAGCGGCGAAATTCGTCATCGTTGACAGACGAGCGCACAGACTGGAAAGATAAAGCGAACCGATGAGCGAACGGAAAAGCGCTGAGACCGGCAAAGGCAATATTGCGCAAAATGAATTGGCTGAAACATTTTTGCTACAAAGCGGCGAAATTCGTCATGAGCGTACAGACTGGAAAGATAAAGCGAACCGATGAGCGAACGGAAAAGCGCTGAGACCGGCAAAGCAATAAATTGGACGACAAATAAAACGCACTAAGGAGCTCGCCGACTTCGCCCGTTTCGTCGGTCTGGTCCTTGAGCTTGTCGAGCGCAGACTCGAAGTCGGCGTCGGTCATGACGGGCGTCTCGGGCTCGTTATCGTCGCGGCCGAAGCCGTCGTCTTCGTAGGACGCGTGCGCCATCCCACAGACTCGGCGGCTTATCAGCGTCCGGTCCGATTAGTATAGCGCGGAGTTGCGGACGGACGACTGGAGGGACGGAGGTGGAAAGGAAACAGACAGAGCAGCGACTGGTCTTGAGCTCGAGCTAGCTGCCGCAGCGCGAGGACAATGTGCCGATCGGCCGTCGAGTGACTTCTCTTCTCGGGGCGCCAGACGTTCGCCGCCGTGTGTGTGACGCTTTCTCGGTTTACACTGCGCCGCTCTTCTGCGCTCGTCGCCGCTGCTGCAGCCGCCGTCCGACGACGCGAACGCCTTCCAGCTAGCTGATTTATCGCCTTCAAATGCCTCGCTTCCACCTCCTCGCCACCAACAGCCACTCCCGGCGTCCGCCGCTGGCCGCAGACCGGGTCAGTGCCGCCGCCCACCCGCATTTCACAACAACACCCGCACCCCCCGCTCACTGTCTTCTGTGCACGCTGCAACTCGATCGCCGCCCGCCCCGCGTGTCAACACCCATAAGCAAATCGCATCTGTTCCAACACACTGCTCGTGTGTGGCACCGAATTGCGGGACTTGGTTTTTTGTCCTTCCACAAAGTAATCACGGCGCATTCCGTTGCAAAGACAAACAGATACATCTAGTCATCAGTGGTTAATTTCCCTGACTTCTTGTCACATCGGCAAGAAAAATTGTCCGAATGTCTTTCGCGGCGAATTTTGTACGACGTTTGTGGCAACAAAACTGCTACTAACTAGCGTGTTAAAAACAGCGCACTTCGTACTATCAAGTTCATGGTTGTCTCAAAACGAGTACTACCGTAGCTGAAGGCGACCCGTGGCCTTCCGCTCTCTACGCGAATCGCGCGAACAGTCCACGTATGTCGTTCAGTTTCGGCGGAGAATTTCTGCTGAAATTGTGAACCATCCAGAACGACAAACAGTGCAAAGAAATTGCAATGCTTGACACGTTGCTTTCGGTCCTGCCGCAGTTTTTCGTGCTCGTCGGATTTCTCGTCTTCAGCGCTCTTTTCGGATTGTTCATGTAAGTTTTCCTGTGTATAACGAAACAGCGTAAAGACGATCATTCATGCTACCTAATGGAGCACTTTTGGTTCCCAAATGAAACATTTTATTGTTTCTTTGCAGAATTTCTTGGCTGACACCATGGCCGACCGTATCGCTGCAGCAGTTGACCAAGAAGCATGCGCTGTACGAACCGACGGGGAAGGAGAAGGCGGAGGACTTCCCGTGCGCCGTCTCCACGAAGGACGCGTCCAGAGGGACCGAACCGACTCTCTATCTATCTGTGATTGTGCCGGCCATGAATGAACAAGAACGTTTGCCTCTCATGCTAGAAGACTGTCTGCCGTACTTGGAGGAACGCGCTAAAGCAAGCACCAATTTCACTTACGAGGTAAGGTAAAACTGCCTAAAACCGTAGACCTTCATTTTTACGAATATGACAAATGGTAGGGCTGTAACGGGGACGGGGATTTCAAAAAGACGGGGACGGGGATGGGGATGGAGATGAACAATGGGGATGGGG
>JAQGCX010001118.1:0-12163 GCA_034700205.1 Plectus parietinus
TCGCTTATAAGGGAAAATCGGTTAAATGGGAAAGGTTTTGGTGCCCAGCTGTACTATGTTTTGTACAGGGAAAAAATTGCTTAATGGGGAAAATTGCGGAAATGGAAAATTCTTGCGGTTCCCAGGATTCCCATTTAACCAATAGTTGTAAAGGGAATGGTTTAGGTCGTGATTATACTCCGTGAAACGTCCCGTGGCACATGTACAAAACATAGATTATTGATTACTATGTCTTGTACATGTGCCACGGGATGTTCCACGGAGTATAATCACGGTGCATTGTAAAATACGAACAGTATAAGAAAACACACGAAAAACTAAAAAATCGCTTATATGGGAAAATCGCTTATATGGGAAGATTTTCGCTGCCCGTCGGATTCCCTTATAACCGATAGTTACTGTATCTGTCGAATACCGGTGTTTCAGTTTTAAGTTTCAAATAAAATCGTTCATTTATTCAGTTACGTTTTGTTGAACAGTGAAAAACCTAGTATATATATTATTGACACCTCATCGGTTTTGCTAAAAGGAATCCCTATTACAATTTTCTCTATTGATCGTCGTAGTTAGGGTAAATGGCCGGCCGCAGTTTCATTGTGGCTGAGAGTGGATGGGGCGAGTTTCGATTCGGCTGCCAAGTGATCGCTCCGGGAAGACTCGACGGTTGACTATTGGAGTCGTTCAGGACACTGCACGAATAGAGTATTCCGTTCAGATTCGACTCGCCGCAGTCGCCATCTTCGAACCACCATCCGGTATTGCCGTGTAGTCCTGAGCAGCTAACTGAAATCAAATAGCACTAACAGGAATTCAGATACGTTTCTTTATTAGGGAACATGCAACTGGAGGGGACAGACGCGAAGCTAGAAACAGAGAGTTTGGGTGGCAAACTGACCTTTCCTAGGGTGGAGATCAGGGGGGGGCGTTATGAGGTACCTACCACTCTGACCTGGGACTCACCACTATTGGACCAGCATAACCCTCACTTCTACTTCGTCCTAAAGAATTTAGTCTGAGCATACCTGTGACGGGGGTCCAAGGCCAGGAAGGACCTACTGTACCCAAAAGTTTTGGCAGTAAATTAAAAGTCGAAAAAAAATTTGCAGAAACGTTTCTTTCGCCGAACATCCGTTCCATCCGGTGTTTGTCCGGTCCAGGGGGTCCCCCTAGCAGGAGTTGCCCTTACCCGGCGGGTATCCCCTAACACCCCTGGTTCAGAGGTGGGCGTGGGGGTGCAGACTAACACCTTTTGGATGGGTAAAAACCGACGCGGCCAGCTAAACGGCAGACTAAGTCCGTTACAATGACGACGGGTTGACAGTGTGTTGCTAGGCAACCAATATAAAACGTGTCGCACGTCGCGGCGCGCGTTTTACACTGTCGCCTAGCAACACACTAACCCGTCGTCATAGTAAAAGACATACTTTAGCGGTTCTGCTGGCAGCGTCGGTCTATAGCCACCCATGAGATATCAGTTTGTACCCTCCTCCCCCGTACCCCCATGCTCAGCTCTGGCACCCCCTAACACTCCTGGTTGCAGGTGTGAGTCCGAGCTAGGTTTACCTGGAAACAATTTTATGAGCGAATGCACCAATGACTTACTAAACCCTTGCAGTTCTGCGTGGTCACGGTCGACGGTCGAAAATGCCGGTCCAACGCCGTTTGGCCAGTTCGGATTGAATAGTGCGTCGCCGGCACTGCCACTGCCACCATTATTCAGCACCAAAGTGTAGTTACTGCTCGCATCGAGGACATAAAAGAGGGGATACAGTTGTCCAGCAGTTGTTCCATCGCAGTAGCTCAGTTCGATAAACAGACTGGTGTCGAATTCCTAAATAGCGAGCACTTTAAGTAAATCTTTCAAGTTACGGGTTTAAATCGCGGTTGCCTGCCAAATTGGTTTAAATCGCGGTTGAGTCGCGGTTGCCTGCCAGACCACATAGTTTGTTTGGTCCTCGCAGTGCTTCAACGTCCGGCAGAGAGAGACGAAGCTGCGTGCGGGGATAGAACGTGATTCTCATTTGGTAGTTGGTCACTATTGTCGCCATCGAAGAGACCGTTACATACAGCTGCCAGTTGGTCGAGTTGGGGTAGTAGAAAGTTGAATATTTTTGCACACCGTCAACAAGTATCTGCAAATTCGAATCAATCGTCACATTGATACCATATGTGATCAGTGTCACTGATGCTGCGTTCAACACACTGCAATAAGAATAGGTTGTTGGTTCATGAAATACATAAACGAAAAGTTAACAATATTCGATAACAATTTATTCTGTATTTTACTTCGGTGGAAGAGTGGGGCTGGGTGGACCCCTTCAAATGGGATAACGGTGAGTGAAGCGTTGGTGTTGAACCCTTTGGAAATTTGAATTCGCATTCAGAAAAATCGTAATTTTGAGTGAGTATTTGTATTATTGCTCGAAAAATCCGTAGATTGCTCGACAAATTTACAAATGCAAATTTACGGCTCACTTTTCAATCCCCCCCCTATTCGGACCCCAACATTCCAAATCTTCTACAGGGTGCGAGGAAAGTTTCGTTACAAATTTTTTACCTTATTTCTAACTCCTATAAAAAATTAAAGTAAGTGCCTTTCTAATTTGCAGAATTATGGCACGTCAGTTCCAGAGAGACGGTATCATTAATTTGAATTTTGCTGGAAAATCTCCGTCGGAAATCGGGTGAGTGTAAAGTCCTGGACGATTTCATTTTTCAATAATATGAACAAAACTGAGCGGATTTGACTAAAACTCTCAACATTTGTGAAATTTGGTTGCATACTGGCTGAGATAATCTTGGACAAACACGACCCCCGGTTTTGATGCGATTGCCCAGACATGGGCACGAGGGGGCTATACCCGCAGAGATTGCACACTGAGAGCTCGTTCTCGGCCAAAACTTAACTAATTGAGCTGAGCTTAGACTTTTTGAATAGAGAATAATATCGGCTACAACATATTAAAAAATGACAATTCATGCAACTATTGGCGAGAATTCGAAAGTTCAAAAATCTCTGTCACCAAACTTTCCTCGCACCCTAAATGTTATGTAAATATGACTCAAATTGACTTACGTGGTGCCTACTTCAACGTTCTGCGACAAAACGCGAAAGTACGGGTAGCTCTGCGTATTGGCAGCGTCTGTGAGAGACGCGTTCTCGCAAGATTCGCTGAACACAAAGGGGCATGTGCCATCGTAGTAATAATGGAGCGCATCGAATGTTCTGTAGAAAGGATAGTTTGAGGAACAAGAAGAGATCTAAAGATGCTTTATTTCTCAAATAAAGTGAAAGTGGAGGAGATTCCTTCATTACTGTTGAAAATATTGTTACTCAACTGCCTGAGTAGAAACGCGTACACTTTCAAGGAGATTTGTTTGTTCCTTTTATACTTTTATTGCCCACAGTTTGCGAAAAAAGAACAGCGTAAAAGTTGAAAATGAGCCCTGTCCTGTCCGCCTCAACTCGACCCTGCATTGATTTATGTATTGCGTATCTATGTATTTAGGTATGTGCATTCTGCAACCACTGACTTGTCTCCAAATTTGTCCACTCACCATACCTGTAACCAGGGGGATCTAACTGCATACCCCTCTGGCCGGACCCGGCATGTACCAGCATGTAGCTAGCTACGTACATGCATCCCCTTCCCCCTCGCCGCTGAAGGCGGCCAAAACCAAAAAAAGTAAGAGTCCTCCTGTGATTGCGGCCGAAGGCCGCAAAAAAAATTTGAATTTTTGAATTTCACGCCAAAATCCTGATACGTAAGTACCCGGCGATCTCCCCCTCCGGTCGCCGGTCGCCAGCATGTACCTGACCTCTGACCAGCCTATCACCTAGTGTTACAGTACCCTGTTTTCTCAACCAATAAACTGAACTTGATATGTACCAGTTGCAAAGAGCAGGAGTAGTACGGGTTGCCAGAAAAGCCGAGGTTGCACGCGCAAGTAACGAGATGATTGGCAATGACACAGTGTGCATTCGTCCCACACGATGTCGGCGAACAGGTCAGCACTGTTTCGCAGTTCTTTCCTGCCGTGTTATATGGGCAGTCGCACCTGAAAAGATCTTTTTTTTTCATAACAAACTTAATTAAGCACAAGTCAAGGTTGAGGCATTCGGTAATTTTCCCTTACAATGAACACCAAAACTTAATCAACATTCCTCAAAATATTTTTTAAAAATCCGTTGAGCCCCCCTGGGCTCAGTATTACCCATCCCGAACAAACAAGCCTTCCTCCAGTAAAAGTGCTTCCTTTAAGGTAAAAGGTAAAAAACTAAAGGTAAAGGTAAAAAAGGTAAAAACCCCCTTTCTTCGTGAAGGCAAATCTCTCAGAAAAAACTAGCGATTTACTCACCAGCACCAGCACCAGTACCAGTACCAGTACCAGTACCAGTACCAGTACCAGTACCAGTACATCAAATAATGACAAAAAATGCCGCGAAACTTGAAAATTTCGAGAAGAAAACCAGTTTTTCATGCGGAAAATTCAAATTTAGAGGAGCAGTTTTGAAATTCTAAGTTTGAAATTGAAATTTGAAAGAAAAATCTGACACATTTTTGAAAACTTCATGGCTGCCAATTTTTTGCTTGATTTTTGCTTTTTTTTTCGTTTTGGTACTGGTACTGAATGACTCAGTACTTGCGCGAGCAGTACCAGTACCAGTATATTAGTTCCAAAAATGATCAGTGGACTGAAATAATCAGTACCAGTACCAGTAGACTGACTCATCTATAATAATTTCTACGATAGTTGGAAGGAATTGCGAATTGCGCATAATTGCGCGTATTTAGTATATTGCTTTGCATAGCAGCACTTCTCACAGGAGACAAAGAGGCACTACCGGTTTCTTCCGAAGACTTCTTCAGGTGCAGTGCTTTGTTTTCAGGATTTGCGTAGTTTTCAGCCGTGTGTTTGCCACATTCGCCAGAAGGCTCGACTGTGTGACTAACCGCCGCCGGGGTATAACCCTTGCCCGAGGGCGCGGACGGTTTTTCACCATGATGAGTCATCGCCAGGGTATGGCCGATTTTCGAGATATCGACCTGTTTCGGTCGATTCTCTTTCGCAGTCGATGCCAGGGTATGGCTGACTTCCGAGATACCCGCCAGGGTATGGCGATTCTCTTTATCCATGACGGGTAGTCAAAGGATTGTGATTGCCTGTTTGAAAATTCAAACTTTGTCGTCCAAAAGTGGACGGTTGGGTATTTTTCTGAGTGCGGTTTGTTCACTCGCTCGAGCACGATTGGATCAAGCAGAGACACACGCTCAGAATGAATGCTGTTAAGACAGGGCAAGCACTCCTCTCCTCATCGTACCAACGACGCATAATAGCTATTGTTTATTATTAGCTATTGTTACGTAGGTCGAGTACCGATGTTGGCACCGCTTTTAGCGGCGTAATCAAGCGCGGGAGAACTGCCTACGCTGATAATTGATTGATTGATTGATTGATGTTGTACCGATTTTTGATTTAAATTTGATAACTAGTGTATTGTGAACGGCTTGTACCGTATGAGCAGTATGTGAACGTCTTTGTTCGTGTGTGACATATTTTTCTATAGCAGCATAGATGAAACGGAACCGAACTTTTTTATTTATTTTTGGCCCCGCAAGGGGGCCGTTGAGATGGTCACGAAAAGACAGTCGGTGCTAGCAGTATCGGTTGATGTGGCTGTTGAGCACCTCTTGCATCTTCTCCTTCGTCTTGCTCTCCCAGCCGAGCAGCTGGTTGGCCAGCTCGGGGTCGTTGACGACGAGACATTCGATCTGCGGTTTCAGGTCACGGGCGACCAGTTCCCACGAGATCTTGAAGCGGTCGATCAGGGCTGGAGCCTTGTCTTTGAAGGACGGGCCAGTTGACTCTGCGTTGGGGGTGTTGTTGGCTGGATTGCTGGAAGCATTTCCGGCGAGCAACTTGGCGGCGAGCGCGTGCGCTTTCTCTGACGACATCCTTGACGGTGCTGTTAGAGACACAGTGATGCTACTGTTTCGTCGCGTGCACGTTTTATAAGATTTCGTTGCGGTCATTTGAACTGACCTCGGCGGGATGCGTAACATATTAGAGACCGCCGTCGAGCCGCGGGAGCGGGGAGGGGAGCAGTTTGACATGTTGACGTGTTTGATTAAAATGTTACTTTCGGTCCGTGGCGCACCGGTTATCGCAACCGCGTACGGAGCAGATATTTGCAGGTTCGAATCCTATCCAACCGTATTTACGCGGCCGGCGCCGCCTTTTTAATTTGCGCTGACAAGTCGGTTTCAATTTACGCAATTTGTATGCTTTGTCAACAGGTTGAATGTAAACTGCTATAGTTTTAGATTTATTTTCCGTATCGTCTTTTCGGGTTGATGTCCGCTGCATAGAAACGTATTCACACATCTTTGACAAACGAAAGCAGTAGAGTGAACGCATTTTGCGAGCCGTGTTTGTGCACTGCTACTGCAGTTGATGTTGGTCCACCTTCATAAAGGATAAACTCAATGTACATGATTTTTGAGCAGTGTTATTAAAAGCACATGAGAACTGTAGTTTTGAACTTTTTTATTTGTTTTTGGCCCCCAAAGGGCGGGCCGTTGTGATGCTGTGGGCGGACCGGGTTATTCACCCTTGCTGGTGCTTGGGGCCTGTCCCGTGCCTTGAGCTTGCAGGAAGGCGAACAGCTGCGTGGAGAGCAGCTCCATGAGGTTGTGCGGCAGAAGAGCAGGTGTAGAGCTGGAGGCCGGTGCAGGCGCTTCCTTGGCTTTCTCGCTGCGGTAGTCGGCGAGGTTCTGCTGGGTGGCGTGGGCGTCCTTTATGAACGCCGCCTCCAGGATAGCGACGAGCTTGGCGATCGCTTCCGCCTCTGCGACGTTGAGCGCCTCTAGCAGTGTCTGTGCCGCTGGCGCTGTCTTTGCTTCCAACGCCCGGATGTGGCCTAGTCGCCAGTGGGCGGACTTGACGCGCACATCCTTGGCGTGTTGAAGCGCGTCTTGCAGTCTCTGACGGCCAACCGAGTCCGGAGATGTCGCCCGAACTCTCGTGGCTTGAGGGTCAGCTGCCGGGTCTTGCTGCCACGGACGCTTGTCGGTGTTCTTGTACGGGTGGTTGTGCGTGTTGCCGGCACCGCGTCCGAAGCCTCTGCTGCCGCGTCCGCGCTCGCCTCTGCCTCTGCCTCTGCCTCTGCCGCTGCCGCTGCCGCGTCCGCGCTGCTCGCCGCCTCTCCCTCTGCCGTCTCCGTGCCCTCGATTGCTCGCTGGGAACATGTCGCTTGCTTGCGTCGTATTGCGGTTGTCACCAACGAACCCACAATACCTTATAACCGAGGCGGGGAGTTTATACGTTGGTAGCCGGCGTGGGGCACGCGACCAAATATCGTGCGCATCGGGATACGTGCGTATTGACGATTGGGTACAGCGTGTGACGTGCGACAAATGTCTGTGCACCGTTCAAAATTCAATCCATAGTTCTTAAATAAGCGGAATGTGTTTTGTGAACAATCGATTCCGTTCGTTTATAGTGTCTACTTTCGGTCTGTGGTGCAATGGATAACGCGTCTGCCTACGGAGCAGATGATTGCAGGTTCAAATCATGTCAGATTCGTAATTTTTTGTATTCCGCATGTGTATAATTCCCACATGTCGAATCCATAGGGCTGCGTGCATTTTAATTGTCACGACAGTTGAATAGTTTATTGTATTTTTGTTATTTGCTTCGCTGTTTCGAATCCGATATACGATTTGGAAAAATCCTTTCGTATCGGGCACCGAAAGTTATGTACATAGTCCTTTATTGACACGAATGTGCTTTGTGAGAAAATACTTCCGTTTGTTTTTGCCAACTACTTTTGCATCAAGTAGTGAATTAAACAATAAATATAAAATGACTGCCGTCTGCGATGTAACGGAGCATGTCTGCGCTGCCTGTTTTACAGGCTTTTTTATTTCTTTTCTAATTCTGGCCGTCAGTGTTCGATTTTTTCAAACGAGCACGAATCAAACGTTCAGATAAGTTCTTCTGTCTCGACCAGATCAAGTTCGGCTTTTTGCCGAGACAGTTTGACAGCAATGCATTTTCTTTAATCATGAACCAATGTTTTGATAAACTTTGTTCGATAATGATTGACTCGTTGCATGTTACTTTGTAAGCAAGTCCGAAATTGGCGCTCTTCTTTCGTTGATTCCTGTTGATATTCCAATTTTGTTTTTCCAAATCCGCAAGAACTACATCCAGTTCTTTATTGCCGTACCCTCGAGTTAATATACGACTGCGGAATTTTTCGATGTATTCTTTCAAATCTTTATCGTCAGAGCAATTGCGTCGAGCCCGAATCAGTTCGCCTTTTAGGAAAGCTTTGAAAGTGCTCTCCTTGTGATCGGACGTCCGATAAAGATATTGAAACCGATTTGTTGGTTTCGTATATATTTTTGTGTCCAGAACACCGGATTCATGGAATCGCTTGCCTTTGAAGATTGTAATGTCCAGGAAATCTATACTCTCCAGACTACGATTTTGCTCGAATTTTAGCGACGCATGAATATTGTTTGCTTCCGATTCGAATATATGCAAATTTTCGGCCGTGTCTGTCCATGCAAACAAAATATCGTCACGGTACCGCTGCCAAAAGGCAATGTGTTTACCGTATTTTGAAAGAAGTTTAGTCTCTAATTGAAACATCACAATGTCTGCGATTTCAGGACTGCATTTGCTACCCATGCTCACTCCGAATTTTTGACGGAAATATGCTCCATCGAATTCAAAGACGTTCTCTTTCAGAACGAGACTAACGAGTTCAAATAGTGCATTCAAATTTATTGTCCCAAGACAATGAATTTTTTGCCAGTTCTGTGTGAGAACTTCTTTAATGCAATGCTCAGCTTCTTCGTGGCTGATGTTTGTGTACATGGACGTTACGTCCCATGAACACAAAATGCAATCAGGCGGTAGTGGTTTTTGGAGAATTTTGTTGATTATGTCCGCGGTATCTTTTGTATACGTGCTCTGGACGCGCACGAGCGGCAGGAGAAACTGGTCGATTATTTCAGCCGGCCGTTCTAAAGGTGTGCCACACAACGAGACGATAGGACGGCCGGTTGTAGGTGGATTTTTGTGCACTTTCGGCAGAAAGTAAATTGCCGCGAGTCGTCGGTTTTCATTCTGGCAGGGGTCCAGATATGTGAAAAGCGCATTCGAGATGTGCCCACGACCGTGTAAAATTGTTAACACCGTGTGAATTCGATCCACTACTTCGTTAAGAGGATCGTCAGCAAGACGTTGGTAATAGCGTTCATCGTTCAGTTGCCGATGAGCTTCTGACGTATATTGCGTTCTGTCCATTACAGTAACCATGCCACCTTTATCCGCTTTCTTTATTACGATGCTTGTGTCGTTCGACAAATAATTGATCGCGTCGCGTTCTTCAGTAGTGATATTTGACGAGCGATTGCATTTATTCAGCATCCGCAATTTATGGCGAATATTTTTGCGCGTCACCCTTATAAATTTCTCCAGCCTCGCATTTACTGATGGAGCAAATCTCTTTTTTTGCCTTATCAGTTGGCCAATTTTGTACTGTACCGGATTTGATAGAACCGTGGAAGAAACAGAGGATTTGTTTCCTTTTTTCTGTGACCACCACACTGACCACCGAAGTTTACGAGCATATGCATTAAAATTCACTAATGCACTGGCTAATGAAATTTTTTGATTTGATTCCACAAACCCCAGTCCTTTGTTTAAGACTGCAGTTTCTGCATTGGTCAATTTTCTATTGATGCATAGATTGACTACGTGATTAGTCTGCGGTATCGTCGTTATTGTTTTTGACTGTTGCCCTTTCTGTTTCACCGATTTGTTCAGTGATCTAGCGATATTTCTCTCAACCCGAATGCATCGATAAATTTTATGCGCTTCAGCAACGCTGCCTCCACTCTGTTGAGCGGGCTTTTCTTCTAGTCATAAAGGGTTGTTTTGCTCAGTCAACCTCTTTGCTCGTTGTTCGAACAGGCGCTTAAACCGTTGTAAGGGTGTCTCTGTTATCGATATCTCATTTTTAGACTTCAACTCCTGCTGTGCTGGAGGGGTTTCGACTGGACCCATCTTGACCTGGTCAATCTTGACTGAAGCAATCCGGTCCAGGTCGGTTTCGACTGAACCAGTCCCGATCGGGTCAGTCTCGACTGAAATAGTCCCGATCGGGTTAGTCTCGACTGAGACCGTCCCAATCGGGCCGGTACTGATTGGAATAGTTTCGATCAGGCCGGTCTTGACTGAATCAGTCTTGATAAGGCCGGTCTCGACCAAAACAGTCTCGATCGGGTCAGTCACAATTGAAACAGACACAACTGGAGCAGTCTTGATCACTGAATGAGTCAGGCCAGGTGGATTAACTATCCCTTCCGTGTATAGTGTAAGAAATAACGTGAATCTGTGTTATTACTTGACTAAATTTTTTTTAAAAATCGACACGGCCCATAGAGAAACTCAAATATCGGCCCGCAGAAATTTCTCAGTCCGAGCCCGACCTGCGGCCCGCACTTTCTCTGTGGCCCGGTCCGCGGCCTGCACTTTCTCTGTGGGCCGGCCCGCGGCCCGCACTTTCTCTGTGGGCCGGCCCGTGTACATAACTGGTATGAATTGCTTCAAACGAACCTTATCTAAATCGAACCCTGCATCATTAAAAAAAATTTCTCCATTTATTCCTCCATCGTCGAGTAAATATTTCGACAAAGACGCAAAGTGCAACGCGAAGTAATCGGAGCTGTTGTCCTTGGTTTCATTTGGGAATAGGGTGATCAATTCTTTTTCGATAGATGTAAAAATTGCCTCAAACGAAGGGCCGAAGCTTGCTTCTGGTTTGAATTTCTTCATCACTTCGGCTAGCCGATTACGAGCTTTCTCCTTTGTCGGTTTCGTGAACACCGAGTAGTAATCCGGATAATTAACTTCGAATGCTCGTTCAAGGGCGGCGTGGGTCAACGTATACATTGGCAGCGACGATCTCGCGAATTCCACCATTTGCGAGTGGATCTTTAATTCTTTTAACTTGGTGAAGTTTACCATCATGTTCTCGGCGCAAATCGTCACTTGAGGCAAAAGAAGCTCTTTCACAGACTTCCTGTCGTAAATAGTAATGATTGGTCGCTCATTATAATCACCAATCACTTTGTAAATCTCGTATACCACTGCGATTCCAGACAAAAGAATTACTACTGTCCAGAACACTTTAAGTCGCGCGCTTTTCGAATAGTAAATGTTTGGAAAACCGTGCAGAGATGTTTCTTGAACAAAATTAGCGAAAAACGGAATTCTTCGCTTTTGCTCGCCTTTCGCATTTTTTGTTTCGTCTTCACTCATCGTAGACGTTTAAAGCAAGCAACTGTCTGTAATTGAAATCAGTTATATTGACGTCTCGTTTAACAATGGGAACAAAACATTATTTTACATTCGTCATGGCTGTATAGTGGTGCTCTGTTAGAAATAGCCTGTGATCAGGCGAAAAAAGAGATTGCTCTCCCCCCCTGTCAACAGAATAAATGCCTAGCTTATCATATCAGGCTGAAGCCGAAAATTTTTGAATTGCGCGTTCCAAACTGTTTAATAAATGTACCGTACCTAGCAACCTTCCTCCCTTCTTCCTGGGCGCCGAACCCGACAGGTACCGGACAAGTTTTTGTTTCAGCTGCGACGACAATGAAAGGATGTCAATGTACACATACCAAATGGCGATGCGCAGCACAGACTGAACGGTAGGTGAAGATTAGTCGGCGTTGGCGTCGGCGATCGCAGTTCGATCGGTCTGGCGCGCCATCGGTGGCTAATTACGTAGATGCGTCGCGCTGCTCGCCCCAAGCTCCGAATTTGACGCGCGAACGGACCAATCGCTTGTTGTAATCACCAATCACTTAGCTAATCTCACAGACTAGGGAAGCTCTCAGACGTGGGCGCGGGGGTGGGGTATGGTGAGCGCGTGCTATATATTCGCATCTTACACTCCCTCCGAAAGACCGAATGGCTCTATGCCAACACGTCCGACTGTGAATCAGAAGGTTGCTGGTTCGAGTCACCTCGAGGGCACTGATTTTTGCATACCCCCATATCCCCGGGTACCCCCTAACCCCCTTGGCTACAGCTATGATATGAGCATAATCCGACTAGCCATTAACTGATTTTTTTAAAC
>JAQGCX010001119.1:0-12156 GCA_034700205.1 Plectus parietinus
GTAGCCTCTTTGTGCGGTGGCGTGTGCTCTAACAATTGATACGCATTTTGTGCACTTATCCGGGTTCGACTGTACCTGGTTCTGGGACACTCTGTGCTTTTTTTGAAGAAGAAAAAATACAAATCAAAAGCCAAATTTTTTTCTGTGTTCAATTTAATTGCGAATACGATACATTTTATATGTTGACAATATTTTTCAGACTGAATAATATTGTACATGGAGTCATGGTATGAGTGCCTATCTAATTGCGCAAGATTTAGCAATATTTTTCCATATTATGCGCATTTGTTTCGAGTAGCCATCCTTTTTCAGCTCCGTTGTTCATTCTTTCTTTGAGCCGAGCTCGAACTTCGAAGTAGAAACCGATATATTACGTTCGTCAATGTCTCATTTAAGTGAAGTATTGTCTTGTTCAATTATTGTCAAACTCGCAATCGCTCTTGAAGCGGCGATCAGAATAAACGAGTCGTCAATGACCGTACTTTCCAACGAAATAATGAAAACCATTGGCCACTCAAACGACAATGTTTCAGGAAATGATTCTACAGCAACAACATTTGAATTGTATATCTGTTCTTCTACCGTTCCGCAAAGAATATTGTTGATTGTCAAAAATTTCTTTACAGTTTCGCAAGTGTTGTAATTATCGGTTATAACACTCAATTTACTAGCAGAAGTGTTGCGCAACGTTTGCGAAATAAGTTTCGAAAGACTGTTCAAAGATGATTCAACACAATTGAATTTTTCTTTGCGCACAAATGGTCCAGTAACATTGTGTCCAATATTTACATCAAAATTCGATGGAAACTTATTTTTCCACGCATCGACGATTGATATTGTGTTTCTCATGACAGTTTTCATTTGAAAATGACGATACAAATTCAGATCGTGGTATTCGAGAGATTTTTGAAGATTAACAATTTGCAATGGACAATTATGGCCCGTTATCGCTACCGTAGTCATTCCAGCAACTCCGAGCCTTTCTTTCAGAAAAACAGCAAAAATCAAGTCAAAACTTGATTCGTCAATAAAAATGTCATCTTCCGCATTGATGTCGTTCAAAGTATATCCAGCAACTGAATGCCTCAACAATTCGTCCTTATGGTGATGTACAAATTTTTCAAACATGATACAATACGATTGGTTCATTGTGATAAGGCAAACTTTTCCTGGTTTCACTGTCTTCGCCGCATTTAATGCTTTCTCCATTATTATACGTGTTTTTCCTGTTCCAGGTGGACCACTAATAATTTGACATTTTTCCGTACACTTAACAATGGCCAGTTGTTCTTTAGTAAAAGAAATAGCACGATAGACTGAAAGAGTTGGTTCATCTGTTCGCTGTTCGATTTGTTTCCATTTGGACAGCGAAAGAGATGGATTTTCAATCAATTTGGCAATCGCCAGGGTATTGTGCATAGGAGACATGAATTCAATCGATCGGTATCCAGCGAATGTGCATGAAAACAATTTCAAAGCTGCCGAATTTTGTTCGTCCAAGTGGTGTTGCGACATTTTATCCATAAAATAGGTTTTGAGGGTTTTTTCATCTTGCAAATTTTCGATGAGGTCAACTGAATTTTTTCGACCGAATTTTTCAAGTTTAGCAAATGGAAAACAAACCGCGCCGAAAATGGGCAAATTAAATTTTTGGCTTGTCAATAGCTCAAATATAACGGGAATTTGTTCTGTTATTTTTTTTGTCATCAAAACTGCCTTTTGGTAAACAAATGAGCTCTCTTCTATCCGTTGAGTTGTTCCTTTCAATTCAATTATAAAAATGCCAAGAAGTGGATGAATAAATATAAAATCGCACTCAATTTGCTCAATTTTCCGTTTTTTGAAAAGGTTCTGCATTCGTCGGCGCATTGCAAATTCTTTTGTGTCGAAGCCGAAAATCAAAACTCCGCCGATTTCCATTTTTTGAAAGCTTTTCAGAAAAATATTCTCTGCCGATTGCCCTGC
Source organism: Plectus parietinus (assembly GCA_034700205.1). Lineage (NCBI taxonomy): Eukaryota > Metazoa > Nematoda > Chromadorea > Plectida > Plectidae > Plectus > Plectus parietinus. The sequence continues at coordinate 1,966 of JAQGCX010001119.1, forward strand.
AGCCTGTCGTTCTTTTTTTGAAAACGATTTCGAATCGAAGTTCGATGCTCTGAAATCCGTTGGACCCAAGTAACGGTTTTTGTCAACGTCAAGACAGGGTGGAATGCAAATCGTTTCCTTTTCTGTTGAATCATCCCACCAGTCCTCATTAAAAAGCTGATTCATTGTAGATATCGATGACTCAATGAATTTCGATCCTTTTCCCATTTTTTCTGCTGTGTATTCATAATTCAGATCAACTACCATTTTTCTAAGCTGAAATAAAAATAGTTACGGGAAATGTGGATTGACCTTCGCTGGCCTGCTCTATACTTAGTTCACACTACCGTAATCAATGATAGTATTGGCAGTGGGTCGGCCCGTCAGAAAGCCGCTCAGCAAAATTTAGTACTGCAATACGGAGAAAAGAGCTCGTGGGCCGGCTTACCAGCAAAAAAATTGTATGGTGCTAATTCTGAGACCCCTCGAACCTCAACTCCCCTCCCCCCGCCCCTCGACCTACCTTTGGTTTCTAGGTTGAGTCCACCCCAAATCGGTCCGATATTGCGGAACACTACGTACAACTCGTTAAAGGCGGAAATCTGCTGGAAATGAAAGAATGAGGTTCTTTTGAATCCACCCTTTGCACCATTCTCACCTTTCCCTAAGGTCCGACTCCGAGAACCTCAAAAATACCAAAAAAGATTTGGATTTAAATACCGTAATAAGTCTGAAAGTCTTGCAAAATTTTTGTCGTTTCCAAATGGCCTCAATCAAAAGGGCCCAAAATTCAAAAAACAGAAGAATGAAGAGTCAGATAGCAGAATGCCAAAAAGATATAGACAAATCTATTATTGCGCGAGGATCGCAAAGAAATGAACTTAGTATAACTATTATTATAGAACCGCGGGATGTTTGCAATGTTGCGCAATGCTGGGCGCAATACTATTGCGCGATTTCGACGCATAATTTTTGATTACTGTGACAAAACTGTGACTCAGGCAAAGCGAGTAAACACACTTCGACAAAGTTTCGTGCGGCGCAGTTGTGCAAACTGGTTTGCTGTTTACGTAAGGCGTTTAGTGAAACACGGGATGACATTCCCTTGCATGGTGATAAGCGGGCAACATGTAGCGCCGCCGCTGTTGCGCTATAATGGCGCAATTCATGGGCGTTGACGTTTTCAGCGTTTCATTTTCAATTTTCTTTGTCTCAGTGCGGAATTCTGGATATTTTTGTTGACCAGGAAGAGCGATCTGTATTTTTGTGGCCCACTCTTACCATGAGAATTGTTTATCATATTAAAGAGACTTTAACTTTTCAATCATTTCGCCTCTATTACGTGGAGTATCTTCCAGTGGCGGCGCTAGAAGGGGGAACGTAGGGGAAAATCCCCCATAATTTTTCATTCTCCCCTACAAGATTTTCAGCGTCAAACGCTTTTAAGCCATTTTTAAGCGATTGATGCGTTCAATAAACAAAAGTTTTTGCCTCCCTGGACTCCCAGCCGATTTGCTCGCGTGCGACACTTTGGGGCTGTGCATAAATTACGTAACCCTTTTAGAGGAAGGAGGGGGAGGGCGAAGGGTCCGTTACACATGACGTCTTCGTAACCAAATAAAATCTATAATTTTATGCTACAACGTTAGCGTAACCAGGAGGGGTCATCGGAAGCTCGGTTGCAGGTATTGGGAGGAAGGGGTTAAAAAATGCCCAAAAATAGGGTTACATAATTTGTGCACATCCCCTTTGCGTCACAAAATTTGACTAAGAATTTTCCCCCCACAACTTTCTATTTTTCCCCCATGACTTTGGGTTTCTAGCGCCGCGCACGCCTGGTATCTTCCCCATATCCTCTATGCCCATAACTGCTTTCAGTTTACGATCGCCCTTCATTTCTGTTTCGCATTTTCTTACAATCAATTTGAATGAATCCCAAATAGTATTCGTTGCAGAGAGTCAACTGGAACTCACATCTCTATTTATGTTGCCGCCAACGACAAGCAAAGGGTTTTCAAAACAATCACACCAGTTTGCTTTATTAAAGTCCTTACGATTACAGCGCTTATAAAGGAACAGCCATTTATCGTTCTCGCAACTTACAATGGCTTCTGCTGCAAATTTTACTGGTGATTGGGAATTACTGTCGTTCAGCTTCGACAACTTTTTTCGTAATTGGCATCTGCAACCAGAGAAAGCCGTTTTCATCCCAGAAATTCTCAGTTCAACCGTCGGTGAAACTGATATTTTGCTTCAATCGTCGATTGATACTGCCAAGGAGAATTCTCCAGATTATGCTGCCGTATCAAAGGTTTTCATGATGCTCCAGAAAGTTCAAGAACTTGAGAAAATTGGAGGCATTTTCGTTGCAAGATTTGACATGGTGAAACTCTACAAGAAAATAAAAGGTCTAGAGAAGAATAAAGATGGTCAGGAAAAGTTGCTTAATGAATGGCGAACATGGGTGATAAGAAGAGGCGAAACAGCGGAAGAGAACATCCTGGTCTTGCATCCACAGCTGGGAATTATTCTTCTGGCTGTTCCTGCTCACTGTGTTAGCAAGAAGTTTCTAGAAGAAAGGCAATACGACATGGCAAAGAAAGCCGTCGATGACTGCGAACAAATTCTGTCACATTTGTTTTGCATCTTGGCCATTGCAGAAAACTGTGATGTGGAGATCAATGGTATCGTTTGCTTGCCTGATGCCTTCGTGGAGAACAACGAAGCTGTACCCAACCACATCTACAAGAATAGTTTTGAAGACATCAAGCACTTCGCAACGTTTTGGACTGATCGTATAAAAGAGTCAGTACAAAAGCACGGACAGCGAAACTACTACGAAAATTCTGCTTTTCAGCAGCTTGCTCGATTCGTTGTCAGCTACCGGTCAACAGCCACCGTATCCGCTGCTTGCAATGCGCATGAAATTTACCGTCAAATTGCAAAGGAAACTTTATCGAATCACGAACCGAAAAACAAAACTGTCTTCTGCTTGAATCCGATACAACTATCAAGTTACTTGTCAGAAAACAAGCATCAGATTATTTTCGGCTTACCTGGAACTGGAAAGACTTTGTTGCTGATGTTGTTGGCAACAAGAGCAAAGACAGTGGGAGACGGAAAACGTGGAAAAGTAGTCATTATAACTGGGGGACGGCGTCTTATCAAGAAGTATCAAAACAGCATTCAAGATGTAAATACCAAGCGCAAGCTAATTGTTAGAGACAACTGTACGCAACTGAACGAAATATCTGATGATGACGACTTCTTCACCGATGAGATGCAGTCCATTGCTGGCGACTGGCTGAAATTTCTCAAAAAACGATCGAAATTGAATAACGTCTATACAGTAGTCGCTGTATCTGGTCGAGCATGGGCCACAGACGTCGATGGAATCATGAAAAGTACCAAGAACAAGCCAGAATTGCAAGAGTATTTTCTTGTGAATCTTACGACAGTGGTAAGGGGCACAAAACACATTGTTGAGTACTGGTCGAAAAAGTTTCTGCCAAAAATGCCACCAATTGGTCACAATGATCTTGGCGAGCCCGTCGTTGAAGAATTCGAGGGCACAACTGATGGAGTGCTCGTTCAAGTCAAAAAGCATGTCCAACGTTTTTTGGCAGCCAAGTTTGCTCCATGCAATATTGCCATCCTCACTTTCAACGAATGGGCCGCTCGCGACGTTGAGAAATATCTGAACGATCAAGATATCAAAGTATGCTCTGCGCAAAAAGCGCAGCAACTTGGAGAAATGGAATACACAAAATATATTAAGGTTGACTTCAATAACAACGTTCTGTCGCAAGAATACCCGGCGGTGATAGTGGTCAACTACTACGGCTACATGGGCACATCCGAATCGACAGAATTCACAGCTTTGACACGTGCGATTGCTCGACTAGTTGTTATCAAGAAAGATCGAATGAAAATACAGCATCAAATTGACGAAATAATGCAAATGCCTGAAAATCTTGGGAATCGAAATGTCGATATGTTCAGAATTGTCAAAGAAGCAACCAAAGCCCTCAGTGAACAGGAACCAGCGGCGATCGAATGGAAAAACTCGCTGAAAGCGCCGATTGGCGACTGGAAACGCGAGCACGAAGCAGCTAATAATTGGGATCAGTCCCTAGCAGAATTACGCTATAATATCATTCCCACAAGCCTGAAAGAAAACAAATATTTCGATGAATGCAAAAAGTTTTCGGATGTATTCCGTGTGTTGATTAAAAATGAGAGGGCAATGCACGACTATCTCAAGACTCACGTACCAGAAGACCATCCATTTTATCCGTACAAAGTGGCACACAGTCGTCTTCAACAATTCAATTTGGAAGTTGCACTCGGTCGGAACATGCTGGATGTAAAAGATCAAGAAATGCGAGATACTTTACTTGGTTTCTATGATCATTACTTGAAAAGCCTTGAAGGATTCCTCAAAAATACTAGTGTTGAAGAGCGCCAAAAAAATCACCTCTATCTCGCAGAAAATGCCAAGTGGCAAGCAATCACTCGCACAATGTTTACTTTAGGATATGACGGATTGGACTCCAGACCAAACTAACTTCTTCAGTTCATTTCTCGTATGTTTACCTGGGTTATCAAATATTTGTTATATCAACAGTACTGTTTATTTCACATAAGTCTTCGGTTTCGAGCAACCTACGACTACGTCTAAAACAAAAAAAGTGATTTTGGGTAGGAGACAATAAGTTAGGCAGGTAATTGTTTGTTATTTGTAAATTCTGTTCCAGTATTGATGATTTCCGATATTTTTGACGTGGTGTTGCACTGCAGATGTTGCTGAAACATAATTTAGGATATGACAGATTGGACTTGAAGACACAAAATTAATTTTTCTGTTCAGCATATCTTTACCCAGGCAATTAAATTTGGCTATATCAAGCAGTGCTTATTACTATTGTAAAGGTCTTAACTAATGAGTAAGATTAATACCCAATATTAATCCCACCCACTATGTCAACTTTTGACAAACACCCAATTTTAATCCCGCTCACCATCTCAGACCGTACAGTATTTGATTAGCAGTCTCGGATTTTGAATTGGAAAACAAAAATGTGCTTGGGGGAAGAAAAAAAAATTAGGTAGGCAGATTGTTTGTATTGTTTGTGTATTTGATTACTTTTCGTCTTCATCTTCCGTTATTGATTTTTAATTCCTGGTATATGTGGCATGGTGTTGTTGCACTGCAGGTGTTGTAAGAACGTAATTGTTGATTGATTAATGTTGATGATTATGATTACATAATGAAACGAAAATAATTGATCAAGAGTAAATAAAGATACAAATGAGATCATATGTTAACAGTAACATATGTTAATAAAGATACAAATGAGATCATATGTTAACGTAAATTTTTGGCTGAGTATTTTATTTGGCGCCATTTTAAAAGAAGATCATGAGGTTGTGAGGGGGTAGGGGTTAGTAACCAGTCCCAACACCCAAATCGTTGCCTGATCTCATGTTTAAACTGAAGTTTCGTAACAAGGTGGAGTGCAAAATATTCTCTGTTACCCTGTACAGTACTGTACCCCTTAGTCGCAGGTCGGAAATTAGTAGGAATGTATAGTATTTGTAATGATGCCCAATGAGGTTTGCAACGGGCTCCCATGATCTCAAAAGGTTTTTTGGAGTGGTAAATCTCTCTATAGCCGTGCTGCTTTTTCTCTTGCTTTGATTTTCAATTGTCAATTAGCTGGAAAAGTAAGCAGTGCGTTTTTATATCAGTAGTATTCAGTTCCAATGAAGTGAACCGTAAATACAACATACAGTGTACAACAAGACAACTGCAACGCCACTGAAATTGACGATTCGTTTGGAGAGCATTCAAAGAAATTATGACTCTCCGAGACGAATCATCATCAACATATGTTTGTACACAAAGTTAAGCAGCAAAAGTCACACATATAAATATACCACAGTCGAGTAATGAATTGATTTAACCCATAATTCACCCAAAACTATTAAAAATTTGTCAAAATCCGTTTGGTTATTTAGCATAAATTAAACCTCTCATTCTACCCGTGGATTTCGAGCGGAATGAAGGTGTTAGGACAGTTCTTCACGTGAATACATCCGTGTCCTTTCGGTTCTCGGACATGGTTATCGATACAGCCACAACTGCCTTTCGATTGACATTTTTTATCGCAGACCGGTGTCGGTTCTGAGCACGAACCATCGCAGGCGCCGCATGGGAACCATGTTTCTCTGTCAGCACACAGTTGAGGGTGATTTTCATCCGCAACAACTGGTGGAACAATTTCTTCAGGTAAGGGACGGTTTTCAGCTGGAACTGGTGGATGAATTTCAGCAGGACCAACTAAAATGCAAAAATACCATACACAAGAACAGAAAAAGTGTCCTAGTAGGATTGAAGAGGAGCCTACCCAAAAGAAATTTAATGGAATCTCTTACTCAAGCAGTAGATGTAAAAAATCTGAGTTAAAATTTATTGCACTTGGAAATAATTGATCTAATAGACGTACAGATATATTTCCCGATGATGTAAGGTGGCAAAATTTACCTCCAAAGTTGCATTCAGTTTCCGGAATGCATCGAGGTCCTTTCGCTTCGCGGACGTGGCCTTCGATGCAGCCACAACTGCCATGCTCTTTGCAAAGTTTCGGGCAGTTCTGTGGCAATCCGGTGCAAGATCGGTCGCAGGCACCGCAGGGGAACCACATTTCTTTTTCCGGACACATTTGTGGTCGCACAGGTGGACGAATTTCATCAGGAACTGGACGAAGTTCAGCAGAATCTGGATGAAGTTGATCCGGAATGGGACGAAGATCAGCCGGAACTGGATGAAGTTGTTCCGGAATGGGACGAATTTCAGCAGGATCTGGATGGAGTTGATCCGGAATGGGACGAAGATCAGCCGGAACTGGATGAAGTTGAGCTCGAACGAAATTAGGACTAACTAAAACGGAAAAGTTTTTGTTTTTCGATGAATTAATTATATTCCGGCAATATAAATTTGAGAAAATCAGGAAATGGGCACCGATCCACCAACCAGACCTGTGTACCGTAATACACGGCGTTGGACCCTACGAGGTTATATCGATTCCCCCTTCTCGCTGATTGTGAAATAAATAGTGTGTTACGACAACGTATTTTGTTATGGTACATAACTGATATTCATTGTGCGGAAATTTTTTGCTCTTAACAAGCGGTTCAAAAAACAAAAGAGATGGAAGAATGAATGAAACGCTTTCACTTTCGCAAATAGCAGAATAATACAATGCTTACTTATTGGGCATTCTTTCTGCAGAACACAGCGGTTCTCCTTCGGTTCGCGGACGTAGCCTTGGATGCAGCCGCATCTGCCTTGATGCAGTTGCTGATGGCAATTTACTGGACAATCGACGTTCAGTTTTGAGCAGGTCGACTCACAAGCACCACATGCGTACCACGTTTCTCTGTCCGGACAAACATGTGGCGAGTTTGGCACACCGATTGGCAGCGCTAAAATCAGTTCTCACATTCTCTACATGTCTGACTTTATGTTATACATTCGAATAATGCATCAGATCTGCGATTGAAATTTTTTCTTTTACTTTAGGGATAGAGCAATCGCGGCAGAGTTGAGTTATCATACCAAAATGTCGGTTTGACAAAGCTTCGGATACGTTACTTTAGTGCATTTCAATGTAAATTAAATCGTCGGTCTGTCTTTTGTTAAAGAATAAAGAGTATGAAGAATATTAACTGTAATCTACAGTCATAAAAAGTCAATTTCAATTACCGTACCGGTGACCGAAGCAAGAGTCGCAAGGAGCAAGAAGATGAGCATCATCGTTTTGACTGAAGCACTATTCGATTTCGCACAGTAGACACTTCTGGAGAGACTGATTTTGCTGACTCTAAGCTTCATTTATAAAGGATGGTGATAAGAAAACTTGGCGACAGGATGCCGGCTTATTATAGTCTTTATTTGTCCTTGACTGGTAACAGGGCGGGTGACAGAAACAGTCAACACCTAGCAGGACAAGCCTTATCGCAGTTAAACTTGTTGATACGGATCAAAGCTCTATCTGTGTCATTGCCAAGTCAACAACACGTGCCTGGCCCAGATAAATTGTTTGCCAATTTTCTCTCCAAATTTGCAGGTAAGTTGAAGCACGTCACGACAGCAAGTAATTTGAAATAGCTTTTGTTTTTCTTAGCAAAAATGGAAGTGCAATTGTACTGCCGGATACTTGGCGACCAGTCGGGAGATCTTTTGCTACATCATTGCAGCATATAAATGGATTAAACTATGTTTTATGTCTCCTGATCAGAGTCGAAAAGATCAATACGTATGTTTTGTTTTGGATACCGTAGTTTAGTGCACCGCTGAGTTTCCGATTGTTCCCATGTTCATTGTTTCTGTTGAATGATATAGAAGTCCGAAATTCAGTGGAACGATTCTTTCCTCATCGGTTTGAGTTGTAGCAATATCAATGTTTTCTCCACAAATTTGTTTTGCAACATTCTTATCATGAGCTGTTCGTCGTTTAGAATGTTCTTCCACAAGACAGTAACATGCTTATTTTGAAAATCAACATGTTGTTGCAATTCTTATCATTGAGACAAAATATATTTGGGTGATTTGGACAAGTAGTAATAAAATGCAATTGGACAACACAAAACAATCATGTTTGGGCAATGATGTCAGTCCGTCATATCTCAGCAATGCAAAAACAAAACGAACAACGCGTGAGCAGTAAATGAGACAGTTTCACCTTTACTCAGTGTATGTTGTTCAAATTATATTACAACATCATCGTTGCGGTTGTGGGCGCAAAATCTACAAGTATCTCTGATCCCATTTAACCAATGTTGCAATAATTGAGCTTGAGAAACTTAGTAACCTAGGTAGTAATTTTCGCCAAAAATAAATTGGTTAGTAACTTGGTTAGTACCAGGTCGATTGCGAATGAGCGCTCCGGGGCGCTTTTATGGAAAGTAGTCCAAACGCCCATGACGTATCCGGACGCCAAAAAATTGATTTCTCATCTTTACAGATCAAAAAATGTCTTCATTTACTGATACAAGACCAACATATTGCGATTTAATGGATGAGAACGTTGATAATGAACAATTTTTGCTGTTTGCACTGATTTTCGTCACAGAAAACTACCTTTCTGCATCATTTGAGTACATTTACAGCTGTGAGCGCAAATAATCTTAAATCCGAATAAGCGCCTCGGGGCGCTTATTTGGAAAGTCAATCTTAATAAGCGTCCGGAGCGCTTATTTGGGGGAAAAAACAGAAAAGTCTTATACGGAAAAACCCTGTACTAAGTTGTTTCAGTAACTTAGTGCTAAGTAATAACTGACTGATTACTTAGTAAAACATTTTCTGTACTACATGGTGAAAATGTTTTTTCTCTGGAGGGCCATTCTGTCCTGTGCTTGTTTGGTGCCCCCCACAGGTCTACCGCAATGATTGTGTTAGTTCACTCAATAATGCAGTATCTGTAGCTGTTGAACCCGAACAATCTGTGATACTCATGTCGTAACTCGTCAACCAGTCGGGGAGTCATTAACTACTGCACTACAGTATACAAATCGATAGTACTATTGTTTGTGTTGCCTGATCGGACTCGAAAAGATCAATATGTATGTTTTGTTTTGGATACCGTAATTTAGTGCACCGCTGAGTTTCCGATTGTTCCCATGTTCATTGTTTCTGTTGAATGATATAGAGGTCAGAAATTTAGTGGAACGATTCTTTACTCATCGTTTTGAGTTGTAGCAATATCAATGTGTTCTCCACAAATTTGTTTTGCAGCATTCTTATCATGAGCTGTTCGCCGTTTAGAATGTTCTTCCACAAGACAATAACACGCTTATTTTGAAAAGCAACATGTTTGTTGTTGCAGTTTGTTGTAGCAATTCTTATCATTGAGACTAAATATATTTGGGTGATTTGGTAAAGTTGTAATAAGATACAATTGAATAAAAACAGAACATTCTAGATATAATGGTCATGTTATGATGGGCTATGATGTCAGGCTGTCATATCTTTGTAATGCAAAAACAAAACAAACAGGCGCGTGAGCGGTAAATAGCCAATTTCACGTTTGCTCAGTGCATGTCGTTCAAACTATATTACCACATCATCGTTGCGGTTGTGGGCGCAGAATTAGCAATCCACAACCTCTGATCCCATCTGACGCTGTTAATATGCGATAATAGTACTGA
>JAQGCX010001120.1:0-12154 GCA_034700205.1 Plectus parietinus
ATATCGAAAAAAGCTTATTATACAGTAATCGATTTGAATGCGACTTATCGCATTTGAAGAGGGCATATGTTGAGTATCGCTTGAAAAAGTTTTGTCGCAATCGGATTCATGATCGTGATCTGGCGGCAATTTGAAAAAAAATATCGTTCTTATGCATGAAAAATAGTCAAATTTAAATTTGCTCAAAATCGACAAACAGATTATGTTTCTAATTCAATTTTTATCATTTATTTTTGTCCTAATAACGAATTTGAAGTTTGAACTAATGATTGCTCATTTTGAAAATCGAAAATTTGCGAACTGACATCTGATTCACTCTGTATGTTTTCTTATGTCTGATTTCTCATTTTTGAAACATACTACAATCATTAGTTCTGACTTCAGATTCAAAATTATGACAAAAATTTAATAGAAAACATAATCTGTTTGTCAATTTTGAGCAAATTTAAATTTGACGCAAATTTAAATGCATGAAGAACGGTATTTTTTTCAAATTGCCGCCAAATCACGATCGGTAGTCCGATTGCTTGCGACAAAAAAATTTCAAGCAATACCTCAACATACCCGCTATGAGCCGTATTCAAATCGGTTTTTGTTTAATAAGTTTTTTTCAATCTTAAACAAACGTGAAAAAATTATGTCTCAATCCAATATATAGAAATATTTACAAAAATGCAAAAAATGCAACGAAAAAAGCTTAGCCAATTTTTTGAGAAATATAAGTCATAAAGATCTCAAAAGGCTCTTGCTTTATCACCGAACCGAGAAAAACGCATGGGACAATATCCATTATTCATACTGATAAACCTCGCCAAAGCGGAAAAGTCAACTACTTATGAAAAAACGGCAATAGTAATATATCCAGAAATTCCCGCTCAATTTTGTAATTCAACGTACCAAACTGATGAGCAAGACAGCGAAGAATGGCCGTGGACTGTGCGATTTTTACCTGCCCATCTATTTCCAGCACAGGTAATTGTTTCAGCGGCATTTCTGAATTCCAGGGATATGTGAAATATATATTTCTAATAGGTTCAAATTTTAATATGACGGGTTGTATCATTCCGGTAAAATATTTCTTCGACTGCTTTACCATAAGCGTTGGATTTTAGAGATAACACTGTCAAAGGGATGTGAGTAATATCGATGATATGAAAACCAAGATCATTTGGAAAAATTTGCTTGATTAAAATTTGATTAAAGTGGAATTTTTATTTGACGCTTTGAAATGGAAACAATACGAATTTGCCAAATGTTCTGGATTTATATCATTGCTTCGTCTTTGATGAAGGGATCTGCGCCACATTATGCTTCATCATACATTGGTCTCAGCGTTTTGCCTCACTGTATCAAACCATACATCCCACCACATCGAGTCAACACTAAACATCCATTGCGAAAAAAACCCCCGATACCATGAGGAAGAAATTTTTAGCTCGATCGGAATGTTTTAAGTTCCTGTCACGAATTATCCTGAAATATCACGGTCAAATATAAATAAGGATATGCGCATTCCATTCAGGACCCCAGGAAACTACCGAGTAGAAATTTTTAGGGCGATCGGACAATGAGAACAGACTCGTACCATGGGTTGACGGCGCCCTGAGGCCAATAAGTGAGGGGGAACACTTACCTTCAAAAACGGCGCCCCTCCCTTAGCTCTGGCACCCCTCTTGCTTCCCCCAACGTAAGGGGGAAGCAAGAGGGGTGCTTCTTTTTCTGAAAATCCTGGCGCCCTAGGGCCGTGGTCTCATTGGCCTCAACGATGGCACAGACCTGAATGAGAATCAAGTGTTCTGAAAAGTGATCACGAGCGGGACAGTCGCCACTCAAATAAAGCGGCGTAAGCAATGCTCCGACTTGACCGACCGATCAGTCCGACCGACCGATTTTTGATAATTCAACGGCCAGTCGGTCGGTCCAGTCGGTCGGACTGATCGGTCGGTCTATTCGGAGCATTGTAAACGCAAAAATCGATCGGTCTGATCGGTCGGGCTGATCGGTCGGTCTAGAAGGTGCACTGTAAACGCAAAAATCGGTCGGTCTGATCGGTCGGACTGATCGGTCGGTCTAGTCGGTGCATTATAAACGCAAAAATCGGTCAGTCTGATCGGTCGGACTGATCGGTCGGTCTAGTTGGAGCATTGTAAACGCCGCTTAACCACGCCTGTGGCGCGGAAAAATCAGAAATTATCGTTAAAAACATATCTGGCGTCTGTGATTCATGCATGAAGCGGTTACAGGAAAAAGAATTTTCTTACGATCTTTGATTGCCAGCCAATCAGCAAAAACGATACGATCGTCTTGAAATTCGACGCCAGCGTGGGCGAAAAGTAGACGAATTGCTTCGCCATTTACGTTGATGGGCAAAGAGATTAGTTTAAACGCTGGCATTGGCATTGTACTCTTTGCATCAATCACCTTTCACAGTTCAAGTGTACGCTACAATCAAAAAAAAATCATATGTACTACATTCCAACGATATTAACTAAGGATGCTACAAATTTAGAAACTGGAATGAATCAACAGATCAAAGTTACTAAAAAATATTCGAAAAAGATTGTGCGCAACCAAAATAGAGCACAGGGTAAGTATTCAACCTGTGAAAAACAAAAACAACTCATCTTTCCATCCACCCATGTAGTCGAAGCGAATGTGCGCACGTTTGTTTATCTTTATGTGCCATTTTCGCCCACACACAGCTATCGCAGGCATATTGCATAATGGAATGCAGAAAACACATTTCTCTCCCACTGCTGCTCTCTACTCATAATATCTGATCACAAACACCGTTGCATTTACAATAAACGACCGTTGTGCGAATTTTTTTCTTTCACTGACTAACTAACCCCAAGCTGAGAGCAGATAGAAAGGAGAGGATCAATTCTCACTCAGAGAATGGTCTGCCCGTGACGGAAATAAAGAAAAACACGTTGAAATTTTTAATAGACAGCAAGAACCTGAGAAGACGCTCATGATCAAATCCTTCGAACGACTATACAAGTTTGCCAGCCTCTGAGCAGGGCTCGTCATGTCACGTTCAATTTTTTTCACAAAACAGTACCTCAGTTTTGGATTAGTGAGAACATTTAGTACATAGACAGGTTCTTAAATTCATTTAAAATAGTTTGCGATCAACACAGGTGATACTGAGTATCGACACCTTGAGCGTGCACTAACTTAAATGGATTTAGGAGTCTACATACTGAATTTCATCATTAGTTCCACCCTCCCCCCTCGGACCCAGCAACAGGTAAGATTCGTCCAACACCTGTGCTCCACAGAGGATAAATTTTTTCTAAAGAATATGTCAAAAAGTATGACATTTGATGAGAAAATGTAACAAAATACTCTCTTATCCGGTTTTTCTCTATTATTGATTCTCTCTTATCCGGTTTCTACTGTGTGTTGTAGCATAGAACTGAGTAAGGGAAATCATAAAATCTTTCTCTTTTCCTGTTCTCTCTTATCTGGTTTCAACTGTATTACATTGCATTGCATGCGCCACCCACCCGAAGTCACGCATTAACCCAACCGCAAAATATTGAATAATGTTCCAGTTGGAATACTGTAACTGCATTTATCGAAATATATCAATCTAGAAACGCATTTCAGTGACATATTCTCATTGAGCAACTGTCAATATTCACAAGTTGCAAAAATGGTCGTAATGAACGCAATAACCTGAGAGCCTAAAACGGCGTGTTCTTCGGACGTCGTTCGACGTATTTCTTGACACCGGGCAATTCGTTTATATCGTGAATGAGTTTCTTCACATGTGGAAAATTGTCGAGTGCTGTTAGTTCTCCGTAAGTGATAAGCTTGTCGAAGAATTCAGCCGCAAAGAAATCAACCCATGTTATCTGTAATTTAATAATATGTTTCTTGTAGGAAAGAGTGAACAATTTTAAGATCAGTTGTGCTTGAGGGAATAAATGGGAAAAGACAGGCCTGCGCCTGCCTTCTCTGAAAAATGTAAGGATTCCTTTGGATGAATGTGACTGCGATTTGTATCATCATTCCCAGAAGCAGTGCCCTTTTGGCTACTGTCGGAGAGCAAAGAGCCAAAAATTGCAACTAGTACCAGTCTGTCAAATCGAATATAAACATTCAGGATGGATGTTTTGAACATTCAAACATAAACATTCACGAACATTCAAAATCGAACATAAACATTCACGATGGATGTTTTGAAGAATAACAATATTATGAATCTCGATTTAAAATTATTTAGTAGAAAGAAATTCCGTCCTCCGTAAACAACAAAATAACAAAATACACAGGCTACCAATTGTTCTCGCAAAAAAACTTACGCTGTCGCCGACAAGCCAACCAGTGCCATTTTCAGTCAGATTTTTCTCGAATATCGCACCATAGTTGTTGATCGCTGGGACGACGAATTCTTTGAATGCTGCATCCTAGAATGCAGAAATTTACTCGACCTTTTCATGCGGCTACCCCTTAGCTACCCCTACCCCCTCTCTAGCCCTGGCCCCAGGTGTAACTACTACCCCTTACCTCTCCCTGGACAAGCACAGAATAAAATGAACTTTCACCAGAAAAAAATCTTTTTATGCCACGTAGCGGCGATTTTTTTTTGGTTTTTGAATTTTCGCGCTAAAATCTTGGCATGAAAAGTATACGGTAGGTATTGGTAGATATGCAGGAATCAAACTGGCTGGCTATAAAACCACGATCTTTTTGAAACTGCGACCTGTGCAAAGTTCAATCGAAGACAATCAAATATCCATGTCCAATGGTAAAAGCGAAGCTCAAAAGAGCTACTCAGATACGCTGTTGCGTTCGAGCGCTGTCGTCGATGAGGGGAAGGGAGCGGCAGCAAAAAACAAAACTGCTGCATCCGTGAACATTGCAGTTTCGCCTGTTGCTTAACAAGGCGGAATGCTATCTACATTGGTTTCTCATATGCTGTCTCCCGTTTTCGTGAGGAAGGAAGAGAAGCGGGAGAAATCATCCAATGAACCAGACTTCATGACTACGGATCGCCCTGTGGCGCAAACACACGATCTTTTTTGGTTTTTGAATTTTCGCGCCAAAATCTCGGCACGAAAAGCATACAGTAGGTATACCCCCCTCCCCGGAGGGTGCCAGGGGGTAGCTGGCCTCAGTTCCCATTTACACCTATGCTTTCATTGGATTGTTTTTGACCTCAACTTGTTCCAATGACAAAACCTCGATAAAATAATATTTCATTAGCGATCCAGCAGTAAGTATCCTCAAATCGAAGAAATTGAAAAACTGCACCCGAGTTTTAAAAAATGAACAGAATAATTGAGGAAGACTTACTTTATCGCCTTCCACATATCCGACAACGATCACTCTCCATGGACGGCACTGAAGAATAGCGTCTTGAATACCATCACCCAGCATGTCAACTTTCGCTTCTTCTAGTGGGGATTTCGCTGCCATGCCTGAAATAAAAACTTGCGCAAATAGTACATTAGCAATGCATTACAATTTTAATAAAAATTGTGCGTATGTTTCATTTCGGACGCATTAGCAGTTGTCAACCTTCTTGAATAGGAACCTGACAATAGATTGATGCGTAATTTTTCAAGCGCAGAGATAGTGCTCTGCGCTTCACTTAGGAGTACTCTGCTTTAACTTTTTCCCTTTTCCTCTGAATTATGAAGTGCTGTTTCCCAGAAAAACATAGACAGCAAAAATCAATAAATATTTTTTCAGTTCTTTTCGATCCGATCTTGTAAATGTTTCGTCAATCAATAGTTTGTAATGTTCAAATCTGTTCAAAATACTGCGCAGGTCTGGCAATTCTCAGCCATAACTTATCATTAAATAATCCTTTTAATATCTTAATCATGGGTGTTTTTGGGGGGTGGTTGGGGGAGGGTTAACCCCCCCCCAACCCTGACCGAAGTGGGCGAAAAGGGCGAAATTTTTGTTAACACCCCCTCGCCCGCCGAAGGCGGCCCAAAAAATTTGCATAAGTACCTAAAATTTGCATCAATTTGCCTAAAATTACGGTATTTTGGGGCGGAAATACCGTAATTTTATGCAATTTTATGCAAACTTAATGCAAATTTTTTGGGTATGGCATTTTAACTCCCCCCCTACTTTTCGACCCGAACACACTTCTGAAGGTACCCACTAGCAATTAATTCTCCAGGTATTAAAGAACTGCAGAATAATATTTTGCATAGATTTGCGTACGAATTGGTCCGGAAATATCTGTTTGTCATCCTGTCGAATTTACGTTTCAATTCTAAGATTTAATGAAGCTGAAAGGCTGCGAAGTGATGTCTCCTCCATGTTGCGCGCTTAAATTTAAAATGGACACGTGTTATATTCTTTTCAAATTATGAAAGTGATGAACAGAATAGTTTTGAATGTAGATGATATGTAGCTGTTTTTTAGGCTACGCTCTGGTGATCAATGGAGTAGCGCTGCACCACGCGTTGTCTCCAGCACTCGAGCGTACCTTCCTCGACATCGGCTGCGCGTGCCAAGCGGTCGTCTGCTGTCGTGTGACGCCGCTGCAGAAAGCTATGGTCGTCGACTTGGTGAAGCGCAACAAAAAGGCAGTCACCCTGTCAGTTGGGGATGGCGCTAACGACGTCTCCATGATCAAGACCGCTCACATTGGCGTGGGAATTTCCGGTTCGTATTTCGTTGTCTGACTAACTTGACTGACTTTATACTGGGACTCTAACTTGAAGCAGTGGTTATTAAACAGTAAAATTTACTTTTCTTTTTTTAAAAGAGCAAAAACTTTTCTCTGTTCGTTTAAAAAAAAATCGTATTTTTGTGAGTACCAAATAAGATTAATTTTTATCGCGGCCGTGTGTTCCTGATTAATGGGCTTGAAAACACAGCTGACATTTGTGCAACTTGTGAAACTCAAAATGTACTGTTTGTGTTCGAATCTTCCGCTATCAGCATTAAATTCGCATTTTAAAGACACTGATAACGTAAGCAATACTGATACAGTAGCTGGAGCACAGAGATGTTCTTAAGAGTGAACAGTTAATCGATGCCTGAATTTCAGGGCAAGAAGGGATGCAGGCAGTACTGGCGTCGGACTACAGTATCGGGCAATTCCGGTATCTGGAACGCCTTCTGCTGGTGCACGGCCGGTGGTCCTATTTCCGAATGTCGAAATTCTTGCGTTATTTCTTCTACAAGAATTTTGCATTCACACTCGCTCATTTCTGGTACGCCTTCTTCTGCGGGTATTCGGCTCAGGTGAGTAACGAATTTTTTCGATTTTACTTAGCGCAATTTAATACGTTAATTTTTATGTTAATATTAATGTGCCAAAGAACCGATAAAGGTGTGTCAATTTAGGCAGCAAAAATGTTAAACTACTGTTTAATTAAGAAGCGTCTTTTACAAACCCGTCGCTGTTGTGTAACACCGCTTAAATATATGGCAACTCTTCATATTTTTTAAATAATTATTTCGTGAATTTTTTAGCGCTTCAATTTTTAAAAGTTTGATATGAAATGATGACTTTACTTTTGCAGACTATTTATGATCCGGTGCTCATTGGTTGCTACAATTTGTTCTTCACTTCACTGCCTGTGCTCATGCTGGGCATGTTTGACCAGGACGTTGATGACGCTTACAGCATTAGGTAATTGAGTTCTTAAAATTTTATTTTGCATGAATTAGCTTCTGAGGCATTGTATCTGCATTTTTGCAATATTGTCATCACTTTTACAATGTTCACGGATATTTTCCGCTCACCCAAATAGTTGTTTGCGCAGAAAATTCAGTTTCCTGTCGATTTTGCGTTTCAGTAAATCTTTTGATACTAAAAATTTTTGATAGTATAATTCGGTGTCGAGTGATGCTTTAATGCCTTTATCTGTCTCAACAATTGAGTACTATAATGGGGAATTTATTCGCTGGACTTCATATTCGGTTTTTTCGGTAGTCGTTGGTCTACCGAATTTAAAATTAAAACTCACCAAATATGCCATTATTGGGTGTTTACCGAATTTTTAACCCACCGAACATTTCTACCTTTACAGTATCGCTTAAAATGTACACATGTGAATATTTTCAGGTTTCCAAAGCTTTACACCCCGGGACAGTACAATCTGTTCTTTAATATGCGTATCTTCATCTCCTCTGTATTACACGGGATGATCAGTTCTCTGGTTTTATTCTTCATCCCGTACGGGACATTACACTTGGGCTTCAATTACGCGGGCCTGGACATGAACGACTATTCTTTGCTGGCCTTCACGGTCTTCTCGTCCCTGGTCGTTGTAGTGACTGCGCAGATCGCGCTGGACACGTCCTACTGGACCGTTTTCAACCATATATGCATATGGGGCTCGTTGGCGTTCTATTTCCTGCTCACACTGGTCTATTACCAGGCGTTGCCATTCGAGTGGATCAATCAGAGTCAGTCGTCATCTTCATATGGCGTTGCGTTCAGGTATCAATTTGTGATATTTCAATTGTTTTTGTTTGCGTTGGGCGTTATTCAGTTATGATGTACTATAAAAAAACTCGACGTCCAGACCGGGGCGTGGTTTACTAATCATTACAGCATATAAATCAATACGCTATGTTTTGTGTTGCCCGAAGAGGGGCGCACATATATTTCGCATTAGGAACCGTAGTTTTTTGCCCGGTCTGGTCGCCGAGTTTCCGACTGTACAGGGCTAATTTCTGTTTGAAAAGTGCTAATTTTTGTTTGAACCGCTGTAGTTTCACTTATCTTTATCGGGTCAAGCTGAAATTTGGTACACATACGCCCAAGACCAACTTAAAAGTGATGAAGTTTTCACGTTGATTGTTTGCTTACAACTGGTTAAATGCAAAAACTATTGTCAGTGGTGCCAAGTACGAAGAAGATCGAGCAAAAATCGACGCATCTGACAATAATTTGCTTAGCACTAATTTAATGCAATCAATGAATGTAAATTTTTTATACTTTCAAGTTTGTACTTTGGGCACATATGTACCGACTTTCAGTGTGATTTGATGAAAATTGGTCAAATAACAGCAATTCAACCATTTTCACTTTTCGTTGGCCCACAGTTTAGAAACCGAACCCCATTGTGGCATACATCCCGTATCCAGAAGTGTGTTCGGGTCGAAAAGTTGGAGGGGGGGTTAACATAGCTTTGGCCTAAAAATTTACATAAAATTACCGTAATTTTGTATAAATTTGCATAAAATTACCGTAATTTTATGCAAATTTTTTGGGCCGCCTGCGGCGGGCGAGGGGGGGGGTTAGCAAAATTTCGCCCATTTTGCCCACTTCGGTCAGGGTTGGGGGTTAACCCCCCCAAAATACCTATGTCCTTATCTAACATCTAATTCTCCTCCTGTTGCAGGGCAATGGCGTCTCCACACTACTGGCTGAGCATGGCGCTGACGACGGTGATTCTGCTGTTGCCCGTGGTGGCGAATCGCTTCTTCTGGCTGGACACGCAGCCGTCATACGGCGACCGTTTGCGCGTGCGACAACAACTGCCACGTAAGATGCCGCGCAAAACTCAGAATGACGTCCCCATGCGGAAATTATCCCGCAAGACCCCGTCGCGACGCAGTCGGCGCGGCTCCTTGCGCTCCGGCTATGCCTTCTCCCATCAGCAGGGCTTCGGCGAGCTCATCACCAAAGGGAAACTCTGGCAGAATCTGGAGACATTCTTGCCCACTTCGTCCACCGCGAGGTCGGGGTCGCCGTCCGGGAAACATTCGCTCTCGCCGATTCGCGAACACCCGCCTGGATTTATTGCCGCCGCCGCTGCGGCACTGCCTGGAATTCAGATCGCCGCCGGCAATTTGCTCGCGTCGTCGGAGAGCGGCGGCAGTGGCAGTCTTCCATCTGTCGATCAAATCCAGCACTTTTGAATTGCTGTCCATGTTGCGGTATTTTCATTTTCAATCAATACTGTCCATCATTTATGCTTCCAAATGTTGCAAGCAGTTAATTTATTATTATTATAATTACGTGCATAGCGATGATACCAAATTACTTTTCTGTTTTAAAAATTAGATTGAAAAAATGGAAATTCCGGAACAGCAATCAAATTCATTGTATTGTATGGTGTTAAATCTTGGGAAGGGACGATCCATTTAACTTTTTTCTGACCGATCCCGTTGATTGGGATAATTTATGCACATTCTGGTGAACTGCTGAACCTTTGGATGATAATTTATGAGTGTTGCTGCTGCTGCGATTTTTTTCTTGTCCTTCCGTCCGTCCGTCCGTCCTACTCATTCGCTGCTCGTTTGCTCTCTCTGGATGAGTTTTCTTCTGGTCATTTACAGCTCTACCTTCGCATACATTTCTCTAACTTGTGTTTCGCAGATGCCACGTTTACATTGATGTTGTTGTAATGTGTCTTTTCGCCGTGTGCTGCCGCTTCATATGTTTCCGCCTTGTTTTATGCTGCTGTTTCTTCTCAGTTTTTAATATGGATGGTGGGCCTCTGTCTCCTGCAATTTTTCTTAATCTTTATTCAATAGGGTATTAGTGGGCAACCAGATTGCCACTTAACTACCCCCCCGACTTGGCAAAATTTATTTTTATTTTTATGAGTTTGAGTTACCTTGGCTGTTAATTCCCCAAATTAATCCATGGCTGCTTTGAGTTTGTGGCTTCCAAGTTTAATTTTTTGCTTTGCTGTGAAGGTTAAAATATGATCATAATCTCGATGAAGTTGTGTTTCCGGTCAAATTTGTATTTAGCAGTTTTTATTGGCGAAAATACGTGTTGAAATTTATTGAGAAAAGATTCTTTAGGTTAGCATAATGATTTGTATTGTACGATTGTAATATATTGGTGAACCATGTAAATATTTACCTAGTTCATTCGGTGTTTGTTTGGCAATATGTTTTCATTCGTTTTATGTGAATTTACTGGTATTAAAATCTAGAAGTATTTTTTCGTTGATATGAGATTTAAGTGAGAGCACTTAGCGACTTCGAAACTTCGGCGCAACGAAACTTCGTGACTTCACGAAATTTCGTGAGCCACCCTGTATGTATGTACCAGCAATCGTACGGTTTGGACTCGACACGAATGATTGCGGCGGATTATTGTAAGATATGAACGAACCTTTTCAGGCCGGTTTCTTATTGGGTGAGATGCACAAGAGTAAGTATAAGCAGCATTGTCACTTCCGCTACGGGACCATGAGCGGGAGTTTAAATTTGCACACAGCTCAGTTTGTTTTGATCACTGAAACACAGCGCGCTCTCTGCAGGTCATCGTTATACCAGGGAGGGTGGTATATGGTTCTCGCCCCAAGTTGAGACGTCGCAGAGGGGAAATTCTTAATAGCACCATACCAGTATCACAATTCGCGAGGCGCCGTGCCCGTATTCCGTGGAGGCAGCGTAATGTCATACCTGTAAGCAGGGGGAAGGGGGCTAGCTACATACTATACCTGGTTCGGGTATATCCATACCCATACCCATTTTGGGTATACCCGATTTTTTCATACCCAAATACCCATACCCGTACCCATACCCACTTTAAAAAAATATCCATACTCATACCAATACCCACACCTCACATACCCAAAAATGGGTATGAAATTGTGTCCAATTAATGTCTCAACAAAAGGTACAAAGGCTTGAATTCTGAGGTCATCAGTTCAGTGGCCATGTGACATTGACGACAGCTATCGAATATAAACGGTTTTGCCCTAGGAATGCGAGACTTGAGTGAGAGCAGTGAATGGTGATGCTGCCAGCGCGATCAGTGCTTTTTAACGCTTTCAGAATTTTGTGAGTCATACCCATATCCATACCCAATACCCGGATATTTGGCCATACCCAAAAGTGGGTATACCCATACCCACTATTTTCGGGCATACCCATACCCATACCCATACCCACTCGAAGTTTCATACCCGAACCAGGTATACTGCGCCCCCCGTCCCCCCCCTAGCTTCGCCCCTGGTGCACATCACCCATAATCGGTCAATCCTGGGCACGACCCTGGTTCCGTTCGTCTTCAGAGTCGGTTGAGATATTTGCACTGCGTTGACGACGAATTTCCATCTGAACGAAATGTCCTTCCTGAAAGCACAATTGGACTGCTCATTTTCATCGCTTTCACAGCTTGCTCAAGCAAGGTGATGGTTACCAGAATTGGGCGCGCACACATGCGACTCATTGAATCGCGGCTTGTGAGTCACTG
>JAQGCX010001121.1:0-12153 GCA_034700205.1 Plectus parietinus
CACCAAAAACTTGACAGATATCGGCCCTCTTTTTGGAGAGTGCCCCACCGGCCCTTTTTTTGATAATCCGGGCCTGCGCATAGTGGCCGCTAACAGGTAAAGATTCTCTTTTATCATTCGGCTGAAGGCCGAAAAAAAATTTTGATTTTTTGAATTTCACGCCAAAACTACCCATACCAACTACCCATCTGGGCGACCGGAAGATTCGTAAAAAGTTCAGTGCTTCCCTTCCTACTTTCTAAACAAAAACGAAGCATCGCAAAGCTAATTAATTTTGATAAAAAGGTGAACTTTTCTGACTCTAAGCTTTCCAAGGTAAATTTCATCCAATGTACTGTGAACTTCATGTGCCTTCATTCCGAACTTTTATAGGGGAACTTGGCAAAATACCTATTTTTACTGAGTTTTCGTTTGCAAATAATATTTTTCAGTTATCGGAGAGTAGTTCACGATTTCAGAAAATGTACGATTTGATGAAATTTTCGACATAAATGCTTCGTTTTTTCCAATTTTGGTGCTAAAATTTGTGCATGGATAGGTTGAAATAATAGTGGTACCCGCAGAAATAGTGGCACCGAATTTGAAGGGTTTAAAACAATAGTAGCACAATACCACTATTTCCGAAAATACGGTAATATCCATTTCAAGTTTGCCTATTAGTCATCATCATTAAGTACCTGACAGACACCTGGTGTGGGCGTAGTTGACAGTGCTGGTGTTGTCGTAAGCTCTCCAATGTAAATTTCACAAATGAAACAGTTTTCTTTATTACAAGGTTGTGTTTCCCATTTTCCCGTTGTCCGTGCTAACGTCGAAACGCATTGGTTGGCCAGATCAGGTTGCCCTTTAATGGTACACATAAAAAATTAGGAACAAATACTTTGAAAAGATTTCATTGAGGCAAAAGCCCACTTAGTTTCACCCTGGGCTTCAGATGTACAGGGTGGGTGGAAAGTAACGACCCCTTTTATTTTTTGAATAACTTCGCTACATTTTCACCGATTTGCTTGAAACTTTAGAATTTTCTTCTCCAAACAATAGGAATTTTATCAAAAACAATTTGTGAAATTTTGTTTAAGTATGATCGAGTTATGGTCTCTGAAGTTTGTAGGCAAATTGCATGCAAAACGCAAAAAATTGTGCATATGCTGCGCGAAAAAAATTAAATCCACCGATTTGAACGTTTTTGATCTTTTTGTATGCAAACTGAAGTTAAAATGGCGAAAAAGTTTTCTTCAGTTTCATTCCTGCCCTACGTTGCGCACCATCGTCTCTTTTCAAAAAAGTGTGTGTTGAGCCTGGGTTTTTTACTACTTTGACCTTAACAAAATTTCACAAATTTTTTTTTGAAAAAATTCCTATTCTCTGGAGAAAAAAATTGGTGTAAATTTAGCGAATTTATTCAAAAAACAAAAAGGGTCGTTACTTTCCACCCACCCTGTAGTATCAAAGCACGGAACGGCATGCGTCTTGGGCAGGAAGGGTCTGTCTATGACTGCTTGACGAAAGTGCGTTATGTGATTTTCGAATACAGTGAATTTATGCAAGTTGGTGCGTAAATGCAAGTGATTTTTACCGAGGCGAGAGCGAGAGCAGACAAAGGAGTGTCGTGCGCGGGTTTGACGACGACCGTGCAACCTGCAGCCAACGCGGCGCCGGTCTTGCGCGCAATCATCGCCGTGGGGAAGTTCCACTAAAAGTACATAACTGCTTCATTTACGATTGGCGGACTGATAGGAGTGAGACGCACTGGAGTAATCATAGCGACGACCCCACTCGGCTCTCGCATGTGGAAGTGCTGTCGATTGGCGACCGGAGGCGGCACGATCTGTCCGTACATTCTTCGCGCTTCTCCAGCAAACCAGTCGTAAAACCCAGCTCCATACGCTATTTCTCCTTTCGCCTCCGCTAACGGCTTGCCCTAAACTCTATCGTGTGAACAAGTGCGCTGTCTTCGACTGCAAATGTTACTAGCCTGTTCAGCAGTCAGGATCTGAGCCAACTCGTCCTGTCGTTGCATCAGAATGTTATGCCACTTCTGCAAAATCGCACCACGCTCCTTGGCCGTCGTGTCATAACCCCACGATTGAAATGCTTTTTTAGCAGAGACAACAGCCGCTTCGGCATCTCTCTGGTCACAATTAGGCACCGATGTGAGCACAGCCCCTGTTGCAGGGTTGAAAACATCAAATGTAGTGCCTGACGCAGCGTTCACCCACGCACCTGAAGAAAACAAACTGAAAGAATAGTTCATGATCGAAATAAGCAGTGGCTCAAATGAGTTGTCATAACGGAAAATTTAGACATGCGATGGACACGATGAAGCTGTCAGACCATATCGCTTATAAAAACGAATTCACATTTCATTTGTGCGTACGTATAAAACAAAAGTTGTGACACAAAAAAATTGGAGCAAACACGGCGCAAATTCTCTTTTCACAAGAAATCGCAAAAATATGAAGTACATAGCTACAAACCGTTGATGTAAGCTTTCGTTCCACTTGGAAACACAGCCGAATGAAAACAGGAGCGAGTGATATCCGAATAACGTCCTTGCGTTCTGCGAACGAGAGATGCGCTCAATTTGAGAAAACGCATGATCGAGATGTCCGAATGAAGCGAAGGCAATTTGGGAGTGCGAGTGCACGCAAAAATTGTCCACTTCAATTCTTCCGAATCAAAAAACAAAAATATTGACCGCACTGCTGCTCGGTTCAACGATCGAAGAAGAAAAATCGAGTGAAAACTGGTCGTGGACACACTGCCAGCGTCGCCGCTGCGAGCAAAACGACCGCGATAAGTCGCCGCTTTTCGATAAACAAAAACAGAACGCCACCGATAAATCGCCGCTTTCCGATTACAGTAACTTAAATGCTTTTTCAGGAACTACGTTTAAGGACCCACGTACGATTGGTCAACCGGGTTACTGCAGCCATTTTTTATATGAAAATTTTGTCAACGATTTCGTTTGACTGTCACTGGCTGCAGCTTTAGATATGTCAATTCAATGGACTGATTGCTCTAAGTTAAACTGTTTACTTCATTGTACTGAGAACCGTGAAGTACATTGCACTGAACTCGCTAATATCCTTTGGCTGGGTCATCAACAGGCACTGCAGGTAGTCTGTTAGCATATCGGTTAGCTCAGGATGTTGTTCAAGATACTGATAGCAATTGAGAGTAGTGTTCTGCTTGAATTTCAACCACAAATTACTGTACTTGCCGGGTTCACATTTAATAGTTTCATCGGCTGTAGGCGGAGTTTGGCTGCTCATTTGAGAATGAAAACCTTCGTCGTCCGTTGGTATTTCGATAGGATTGGGCGTTTGAGGACGGACGTACGGGCTAATCGCAATGATCGAAGGACTGTTGCGGATGTCGTACATTCGCATCAGTTCGGGCATGTTTTCTGATGCACGCGAATCCGCCTGCGAACGGGCACTTCGAGTTGGAGACATTGACTGCATTCCGCCTGTGTCGGCTTCTGTGGACAGACGTCGAGGCGTTTCAGTTCGCCAGGATATCTGTGGTCGCTTCTTCATCGGTTTGGAATCTTTTCTGTCTCCAATTGGCTGAACGTCTTCATCTTGACCAAATAACCATGCCAGATTGTAGTCGATCGAGTCACTTTGTGAAGAATTTGATTCACTTCTTTCGTTTCCATCATTCTGCTGTTAAACAAATGCGAATAAACTCATAAATTCGATTAAGTTATTTGTATAAATCTTATTTGAAATAATATAATCCCCGTAGCAGTAATAAAGAATGCATTACTCGTTCGACGTTTTCGTGTGCTAAGTTCAGTTCCAGGCCTGCTGCTTCATCCATCGCTTCGTTTACCCAATCTGTGACTGTATTTTCAAGTACTTGCTCAAGATTTGTTCCAATTTCAGCTGCAACAATGAAGGAGCAGTGAACAGCTCTATAATCTAAAAGTAATGATCTTTAACAATACCGTCATTATGTAAATATTCTTCGTCGACATGAAAACTCATCTGACTACTCCTCTCCTGAACTGTATGAGTAGGAACTGCGCCAACAATGGCGCTGATCAAGTCGATTTGACCTGCAAATTATTGATTTAAGTTTTAATAACATTTCACTTATATTACCTGCATCTTGCGCGCCGCTCGTCACCAAGAAAGGATCAGTTTCTTCGGGCGGCAATGTCGCACTTTGATGACGATCGTAGTTGGCCATTTCTTCAGATTCTGCATGCGATAAATCGAGAAAAGACGTATCGCTGTCCGACTCTATATCGACATTTCGACCAGACATCGAATATTGCTCGTCGCCGTAGACTGTTTGCGATCCGAATATGTGCGACAAACCGAAAGAACTTTCACTCAGTCCTGTCGTCTTTTCCGAAAATGTTTCCGAGTCTTTTTCATCAGTTGAAGTGTGATCATCTGAACATTAAAGTTTCACATGATAGCCAATAGAATATGATTTGAACAGTCAATATGCCGTCGGCGAACCAACATTGGTGCTATTTTCTGTAGTTGAGCGCATCAAAAAGCTGTGCGGCACTTATTGATCGAAGATAAATGTTGCCAGGTAACAAAAACCTCACCAGGAAGGAAATCGATGATGTGCTCGGGGGCTCTCATCACGACTGGATCACCGACGTGTGCCCAATGAAGAAGCTCTCTGCAACAGATTGCAATCCGTCTCACAAACATGTCATCTTCTTCTTCTTCTTACCCAGTTTGTTTCAGAAATATATGCCAGAATTCATTGGTGTTGTCGGCGTTTTCCACCTGTTTTTCAATGGAAACAATCCTCTGTTCGCTGTCTTCCCCTTCGTTGTTGCGCAAAATTGCTCTTTTGAAAGTTACCGACTGCAATAAAAAAATCGTATTGTGGGACTGGTGACGAAAGACGAACCAATGTTAAATTGGCCAATTTTCCTTTGACGTCCAATGTTGATAGAGGCACAGTAACCGCTTCCGTGCATTTCTGCGCAAGCAAACGTAGAAACACGAAACTGGCACCGCTAGACAAAAAAGTTTGTGAAGGGTCCACTTCAATCAACGATTCTTCGGCCAGTGGCGATTTCCAGTCATTCACAAGCACTTTCAATGGTTCATTGATATTTCTTTCAGCAATCTCGATCGACGATTGCACACTTCGTGTGTCATTCGCTTCCTAAGTTCAGATAGAAAGGATCAGATATTACTTCGAAATTTACATTGAACAAATCTTACATTGGATGTATGAAAAAATTCGCGTTGCGTTTGGGCCAATGTTTCAAAGTTGTCGCCGAGTTTTGTCTCAACTTTTGTTCCGCAACGTGTATCTAGAAAGCGTAGCATCGATGCAAAACACATTCAGTTGTTTCATACCTTCGACGACTCCATCACAGATCGCCTGAACGAATACAATCCCGTTTTCTTGGCTAACATCGATAGTTAGTTCTCCAAATTTTTCGTTCGAAGTTGTCGACACAATGTCAAGTGTTTCTGAGAAGAAAAGATTGCTACATTCACTAAGATGGCAATGCAGAAGGTCCATTCGAGTTCAGCAGTGGATTATTGGCTAGATTTCCATGCAGTTCGGCGCAATATTTCCGTGTCAGTCAATAGTGAATACGATTAGGTTAGATGGCATTCGGCGGTCCTTCTGGTCTGTCCGTTGCCATGACATTCAGCACAACAGCAGACTGCATTGTCCGAGTGTCAGTCATTTGTATTTTTCGATCGAAACCACTATTTCGTACGGTGGGCATTGTTTTCAATACTACTGGGTTAGTATTGTTCAATTGTCAGTTCAATGGCAGTCGTTTAAAATGTTACTGGATTGTATCGATATTGTCCCAAACTTACTTAAATTACGGTAGCAAGAACATGTTTCGTGAAGCGAATCCGCGAAGTCGATATTCTACGGTCCTTCTAAATGCAAACCTTTACTTGCCATATAAGTGTAGGCGATCGGGCTATTGCTAAACTGTTGTTTGCATTTCGCGCATTTCGTGTGATGTACCATATGTCGTACTCTGATCAGCTAATTGTACGACGGTTTACTCATAAATGTGATCCGTTGTAAACTAGCTCGGAGCTTAACCCGATAGTGTGGTCAAACACTAACGATCAAACAGCATTGGGCGGAGAGCATCGGATAGCATGGAACCCACGTCATGATCCACGTCATAATTGACCAATAGTCTAAGGGCCGACGGACTCGGCCAATGGAAGCCAGTCGTTTCCAGATACGATCTCGACAAAGCCAGATCGACCAATCGAATAGCGAATATGTGATATCATTTCGATGAATCAGGTAGTAAAAGAACTTTTGATGGCGCACTTCTTTATGTAGTTTTTCGTCAACTGGAATTGTATATAAGCAGTCGATTTCGCTGTGAATTCATTCTCATGTATGTTGTGATCGCTGCGCTCTACTCGTCGTGTAATAAAGCTCTCTTGCTATCTGAACACGCCAGTTGGAGACTAACACATAATTAATTCCGATGTGTGTACCGTGATGTCGACAGGAAATGGTTTCGTGCTTTCGTAAAATAAGCAAATTACGCCATTTTTGTTCAGTGGGATTTGGAGTTGACCTACGGGTCGGTCGAATAAAGCGTCTTCGGTCTGAACTCATCCACTAGACATCCCACATAAGCAAGCAGACTCTCTCGAGCCATAATACTGCACCTCCTCTAGTCTTTCGCGCCAAATCCAGTGGCTCATCGGCAGACGACTCGCTCGTTCGCAATCGACGCCAAATCTTCGACGGTTGGCTCTATAAGATCCTAATCTTTGCATGGATCAGCTTTATCATAATAGAAGATTTCATTTGCTGGTGGGGTGACCGCCCTGTTCCGAAGAATTCAATCTGCAACAAAATCATGAAAAAATACACTTCGAAATATCGTTTGGGGATAAGTACAATTTGAAGCAATTTCAATACAGAGGGTTTTGTTGCAAATCGACATCTTCTTCTCAATCGTCCAATGCTAATCTTGGCTTTCTATGTTGCTTCCTGTTTTTCTTTACTTTCCTTTTCGACTGTCTCTTTCGACTGCCTCAGTCGATAACTTTCAAAAGAGCAATTTTGCGCAGAAACGAAGGAGAAGACAGTGAACAGAGGATTGTGTTCACTGAAAAACAGGTGGAAAACGCCGACAATACCAATGAATTCCGGCATATACAGGGGTTTTTTAAAAATGACTACACCTGGCTTTTTGAATAACTCTGCAACTGCAGAACCGATTACTTTGAAATTTGGTAAAAGTATACTAGAGAAGTTGCGAAGTCTTTTTGCAAATTTTTATTAAATTCTGTTCATGTGACGCAGAGATATGCGATGTTGTTTTTAAGAGTGGTCAAAAGGGCAAAAATCATAGAAAATCGAGATGGCATTCAATCAGAGAGTAGCTGAGGTTCTCCTCTTTCAAATACGCTATCACTCTTTGCATGAAACCGATTATTTGTCAAACGTCAATTGAACAAAGTTGGATAATGCATTTCTTTTGATGAAATTTTGATGATGAAAAAAGGGGGAGTTTTGAACCTTTGATAAATTACTGATCTACTTATTTAAAAAGGTTAAATCCGTTTGAAAGCCCGTGAAATCCTCTATCAGATTAGACCCTCACTGTTTAATTTGGCGATATGATGGCTGCGCACGAAGCCAGCGAAAAATTGGTCTGAATTTCGTCATCAAAATTTCAACGAAAAGAAATGCATCATCGAACTTCGTTCAGTTGGCGTTTGACAAATAATCCGTTTCATGCAAAGAGTAATAGCGCATTTAAAAGACCAGAAATTCAGCTACTTTCTGATTGAATGCCATCTCAAATTTCTATGATTTTTGCCTTACACCCCGCGCGTATTTGACCACTCTTAATAACAACACCGCATATCTCTGCGTTATATGAACAAAGTTTAATAAAAGTATGCATACAGACTTCGTAACTTTTCTAGTATACCTGTACCAAATTTCACACTAATCAGCTCAGTTATTACAGAGTTATTCAAAAAACCAGGTGTAGTCATTAAAAAACACACTGTACTTTAACCCTCTGCAGTGCGTGCTCGGTGCATCGATTTACCGCCGTTGAACAGCCTTCATTTCACATACCCTCGATGTCATTAAAACACTACAAATTTGACGATAAAATACTATTGCCTAATCAAGAACACCATTTTGGCTTGTGGCCTTCGATGGAGGGGGCGGTACATGCCCAGAATGAAGCGGCTTTCGGATGAAATCCAGTTGACGGGGTCGGTCGTGGACCCATGCTCATGAACTCGCCGTTTCCACCCAACTTTGGCCACACAATTGCAGAAGGAGTAGGCGTGGGATTCCTGAGAAATAGATTTGATTATTCATCGTTGAACAAAAACAAATACCCAGTTATGACAAAATTGGCCCAAAATTGTCCAAAATAGTTCATGGTCGAAACGTCGTCTGCGGTTTTCGGCCAGCCACCACCGCCGGTGGCAGGATGGCCGAAAACATACTGTAGCTCCCACCCATGCGGTACTCCTCGCAGCGGATTTTGAATCGTCGGATAGGCGCCCGGAGCCAAATAATCGAATGAGTACAAGTATACGTTACTGCCTGTTTGGCGTAAAGTCATCGCGTCACGGTAGGTCGGGCCGATGAAGATCATCTCTGTATAGAGCTGCAACTAGAACGTAACAGGCAGTACATCTCTCAGATAAGAACCTGAATGTTCTCTTTGCACCATTCAACATGATCCTGATCAGACAAATTAAGGCTGTCTATGTACGCTTGCTCGGCTGCTCGGTGTACCATCGCCGTGTTGTTGTAATAACGCAGTTCATACCTGCCCGCTAGTTCCTTCACACTCCACTGTCTCGTGAACTGATTCGTTTGTCCGTGAACAACTTCACCCATATCTGAAGCGAGCGAAGCTGCCTATCTGAATAAGATTCCTGAGAAAATGGATACAAACACCAGGCAAGCCATTCATCCTTGCAGTTGCCGATGATCACCGGAATGGGCGGACGGCTGAGCGCCAATGTCTCAAGTCGGTCGGGCAGCACATGGCTGTCCAACACGGCCGCCCACTTCATGCGATGATTCGGTGCAGCGCTGTCAGCCGATTTCACTTCGGCTACCGATTTCGATCGCATGCATTGCAACATGTTGCTCATCAGAGTATGATCATGTTTGTCCCAGTTGCTGGCAGTTGTACAGCCCAGATGAACGGAAATGGTCTTGCTCGTGTCTCTCGACGCTTCCGAGTAAGACATGACTGCGGGGACGAAACCACTGCCGCTTTCAATGATAGCTTGCTTGAACAATCCTGAAGAGAGACAAGAAGCAAATACAGTTGTCTATGCTAATTCGATCATCAACCTCGGCTGAGAGGTGATAGTGTGAGCAACGAGACTCCTTCGGCGCCGGAACTTTGCCCCCCGACCGTCAATTGGTTTGGATCGCCGCCAAAGTACGAGATGTATCGCTTGACCCAGTTGATGGCCTCGATCATGTCGAGCACCGCCATGTTTCCAGGAATCGAGGAATCACGCGTTGAATAGAAACCTTAATAATCGACGAAATCAGACATCATTTGAAAGCACATTACCAAACGGTCCGAGACGGTAGTTAATCGAGACAACAATCATGCCACGATTCACCAAGTTGCTCAAAGTTCCGTCAACGCCCACATTGCCCGATCCTTCGACGAACCCTCCGCCATGAATCCAGAAGAACACCGGATACTTTGATTGTGTGATATTAGCTACCTGCAAGCGAGCAAATTGCAGATGGCTTATCCAATAACAGAAAGAAGTACGTGAGGTGTGAAGATGTTGAGGAAGAGACAATCTTCGTCAAAGTTGCCATTTCCAGGCTGAACGCAAGCTGAGCCGTAGTGGAACGCGTTGACCGTGCCTTGGGGATCTTTCCGTTGCGGTGGCTGAACAATCAGATTGTTACAGTTCTTTGCTACTGCACAACACCAGCAACACTTACTGCAAAACGGTTCTGCCCACCGGCTGGTTGTGCGTATGGAATTCCGAAAAAGGCCAGTCCCGGAGGGTGGTCATAAGTGTAGCCAACTATGGTCGCTTGATGACCGATGGGAACGGAGAAGGTGGCGCAAGAAATTGGAACCACTGTCGCTGCGACAGTACTCAGCAGAAGCAGCAATGAGCTCATCGTGAACAACAGCTATCGTTGGCTTCAACAAGTCAGGAATGAAATGAATGCTGTACCAGGACGCCACATTACGTGAGAATGCAGCAGATGTTCCGACCGGGGAAAGGTCCTTAGCATACATGTGACGCACTAGTTGCACAAGAAGTGCGTCACATGTATGCTAAGTACCTTTCAAGGTTTAAATAGCAACAACCAGCACTCAACTTTTATTTGAACAAAAAAATACATGCTCACAGGAAATCGCCAAGTTTTGCTTTTAAAGCTGACTTACACAAGAGTTGACAAATGAATTGATAAGATATCTTCCGAAAACACCACTATACCTATTATTAGTATGCAAAAAGAACAAGAAAAAATTAGCAAATTTACACAATTTCGGAGCATAAAAAGGAGTGAAATGCGGCAGTGCAACAGACGAAGATCACAAGAGTCGCTGTGTCGATCCAGTCGTTGACAGCGGCTTAGCACTGCGAGCATAGTTACAGTATGGAGCACCGAAAGCACCAACGGCTATGCAGAACAACAGAATCTACGAAGCAAATCTCTCAGCAGAAGAACATTAATGATGGCGAGCATTGGACAGGGCCCGTTTTCGTTCTTCGTCCCTATCGGCGTTTTCGTCTTGTAGAAATCTATTCATTTCACCTGAAAACACACGAACTCTACACTTCTCCAAGTGGCAATTGAAAACGTTTCCTACATGATAAATCTGATCATTGTTGTGATACTACACTTATTTGATACTACACGTTGTGATACTACACTGATCGCCCGTTGTGATACTTCACTTTTTTCCATTGTACCAACATCAACAAGAAACTGACTTGCAATACCGTTCTCACTGAACAGCAAGTGCCCCAATTATCGGTATTGAGCAATTATCCTTACGCAGAGGCCACGCCACGAGAGTGGTTGCCAGGGCCGGGTTATGGGGGTCGGGGGCCCCTACGCTGAAAGAGGAACCCTAGGGGCCCCCTCAGGTACTGGAGCAAGGCGGGGGCCATAGGCTTCAGCCTACCTAGCCTCTACTATAATCCGGACTTGGTGGTTGTTTAGCAATTTGAGCCGAAAAATGTTTTTAGTCCTGAAACGAATGCTTGATATCGTAACTGAACTCTTGTGACGAAAGTAAAAATCGATTTAGTCCGATTTTGTCTCAAAAAAACTATACAAAACCGAGATTGCCCTCGTTGACTCGAGCAAAGTGTGAACGAATGCCTGAAAGATAATTGACTTAGCGTGAAGAAACTGATCGAGTTTAGTGGACTCTTGAATGTAAGGAATTGGGGCATTTTTTACTGTTTATGATCAAATGTTATCGATCTTTGGAGGATAAAATTCTTTTCGGCCGGTAAAAGAGCTGTGGAAAAAAAAGGCCGGTAAAAACGCTGCTGGCAAAAAAAGGCCGGTAAAACAAGAAAAAATTACAATGGGCAGAAAACGGCCGGTAAAACCAAATAGCATATGTCTATTAAACTGACAAATTATAAAAAAAATAAAAACAACTGCTAAACAAATGCAAAACCTCATTGTGGTCTAGAGAGTCTGACTATGCGGGTGCGAAAAGCTTGACACTCCCTCGGTTCCTTCGACCAGAGGGGTATCAACGAACTGATTGAGTTGAAACACGTCCATAAGCGCAATACCTTCAAAGGAAAGAGCTTTACCAAGGTTTTACCATGTTTCACTGTGACAAACAAAGAATGCAGTTGAACTAATATTGAGCTGCTCTATCTTTTCATTTTCATGTAATTTTGATATCCAATGCTTTTCAATTTTTGATTGCCCGTCTCTAGTTGTGTGTTCCTTTCTGACTATGAAAATGTCTTTCACCTGCAATTCAAGAGAGATTTTTACCGGCCGTTTCTGCCCATAGTAATTTTTATTCGTTAAACCGGCTATTTTCTGTCCTTTGCAATTTTTTCTTGTTTTAACGGCTTTTTCTGCCAGCGGCGTGTTTATCGGCCTTTTCCTGCCACGGCTCTTTTACCGGCCGAAAAGAATTTTATCCGAAAATCA
>JAQGCX010001122.1:0-12151 GCA_034700205.1 Plectus parietinus
CCCAGTAAATTGTTTGGAGGCATTTTTTTGATCGCAAAAATTATCGATCAAATTACATAATATTTGAAGTAAGTAGTTATGAAGAAGACAGCATCTAACGTCTACCTGTTGATTTTCTTATTCCGAACCATATACAGATAAAAGTTTACTGTTTATGAATGCGATGTAGCAATAAATAAATGCCCACGTTACAATATCAGCGATTTGTGAGCACGTGCCCACGGCCCTCGGTCCCATTTTGAAAATCGCCAAAAATGGTAAGGGGGACCCTTACCTACTTACAGGCCCGAACCTTCAAAAAGATAGGGCCAAAAAATGGTAAGGGTCCCCCCTTTTCTTTTTCGGTTCCATACCTGCGCATCAAAAGAAAATTTTGAATATCAGACGGGAGCTTTGACGTGCTTTGACGAGCTTTAACATTTGTTCTCCCCTCAAAGATGAAATAATGAACGAGTTAAAACTTTGTATTGTAGGTGAGGGCTTACGGTCGATTGATGAGGAGAGTCGACATACAGGGTGGGGCAACGAAAAATTAAACTGTTTAAATCGCTGAAGTTCCAATAATTTTCATTAGGTCAAGCTGAAAACTGGAACACATATGCTTCAGATACTAAATTTAAAGTGTTTAAAATTTCGTTTTGATTGGAAACGAATAACTGAGTTTATGCAAATTTTTGTTTCATATGCGTGAAATGCGGTGTAATGGTGACCGCATTTCACGCATATGAAACAAAAATTATAATGTAAAGATAATGTAGAATCCTCATTCAATTTTATCAGTTTAATGATGATGGCGAAGACTTTGTTTAGCTAAGACTGTGACCGCGAAGACTGTGTACGGCGAAGATTATGACCGCGAAGACTTTGTACGGCGAAGACTTTGAGCGCGAATACTATGACCGCGAAGACTTTTACCGCGAAGACTTGTCCTAAAGCGCCTGTATGAAACACAATCGAGAGGATCTGTCTGAGAAGGCTCGAAAGGGAGCTTAATGAAACAGTCGAATTAATATTATATGCTGCACCATTTGATGTGTAAATTGTTGCTGCTCTTGCGTGAGTGTAACGCAAGCGAGGGAGGGAATGGATACCTGAAAAGATCAATAACCGTGTTGCTTAATTATTGAATGACCTCAGTTGATTTGAACATTTGATTTGTTTCCTCGCGTGCTGCCCCGGTCTCCCCCTTTATGGTCTCGTCGGACCATGTATGATGTCCGATTATTGCATTTCACGAAAACAGTGCTTAATATTATCAATGATTGTACTTTATTTTTATCTTCCTTAACCAATGGAATTAATAAATATGTCTGCCACTCTCCAATCATAATTTTAAAAATGCGGTCAGCGTTCAAACAGAAGAAAGTGAACGGAAGAGACTAACGATCCAATAAGCGTTCATTGGTTCGTGCATTAGCGAACGCCTAGACGCGCTGACGACGGCTGAAGCGGCCGAGGAAAGCCGATCGTGGTGGACACGGGCAGTACCTGAAACAATATTTGAATTTTGATCACAAAATTAAATGTTTAGTCATTCAATTTTAATGGTTACCGTGTCCATCAAGTTCCTACTGTACAAATAAAAAATACAGATATCGTATATGAAAACAGTTGAGCAAAGAAACGTACTGCGCATCGTTGCCAGGTAGACCAGGGTCGCCAGCTGGGCCAGGGGCACCGGGATTGCCATCATCGCCGGGTGGGCCAGCTGGTCCAGCTGGTCCAGGTTCTCCTGCGCCTCCATCGTCTCCGTTAGCTCCTGCGGGACCAGCATTGCCTGGGCCGCCAGCTGGTCCGGCTGGACCCTTGTTGCCGGGCGTTCCTTTGCCTCCCTAAAGAAGAAAATTATTCCACATGTCAGCGTTACTTATGGGCGATACATTAGTTCCATCAGCGCCTGGGGCGCCAGCTGGGCCGGTTGGACCATCGGCTCCTGCCGGTCCGCCGTCGCCGACAGGACCGGGGGCTCCAGGCGTGCCGGTACCTGTTCCGGGGGTACCTGGAGCTCCCTTGGGTCCTGCTGGTCCAGCTGGTCCTGGTGGTCCATCGGGTCCGTTGGGTCCCGGTTCGCCGACAGGGCACTTGAGGCAACCGGTCTCTAAAAGGTTTAAGTTTCGCATATGTGTTCTTATTTGCGTTTCTTTTGATTACTGTCGATGATAACTTCTCCAATCCAAGTATGTCCGTCCATTCCAGGTGGTCCTTGGTCACCATTGTCTGAAGAAAATGATGACATAGTTAAAATAAAGGAAAAAATGTTAGTTAGTACGTCCGTCATGTCCAGCCTCTCCAGGTGGGCCAGGTGGGCCGTCAGCGCACTTTGGTGGCTCGGGATGGCAGTTGCAGTGAGCAGGGTAGGCCTGGCGCTTGGGACGGAAGATGCTGTCGAAGTTGGGCACCTGTGCTGCGCGCACCTGGGCACGACCAGGAGCACTCTCCTGCATGCTCATCATCGTCCTCCACGCATCGTCCGTCGACAGCTGAACAACACAGTTTTTTTCATTTTCAATCATTCTTAGATGTACATACTTTACTTGCTTTGGTACAAACATACATGTTACGCTAGTCCGCGATCAGCTACATGCTGGCAAACAGGAGGGGCGGGGACGCCGGGGTACGGTACTTCGTGTCTGGATTTTGGCGCGAAATTCAAAAATTCAAAAAAATTTGCGGCCAAGGGTGACGCTATCCAGTGCTTGTCCAGTCCGACCGCGAGGGGAGGGGAGAGGTGCATGTAGCTAGCTACAAAACGGGTTCGGCCAGGGGGGGCCAATATGTAGCTAGGTCCCCCCGGTTAAAGATATGGGTACAAAGAGAGGCTAACCGTGGATTGGAGAAGATCAGCGTCACCCTAGTCAGGTAACTCCACAAGAAAAAAGTGGCCGGAGTTTTTTAAACCCACACTCTGCCGGGGGAAAAACGTGTTCGCAACGGAGTGGCGAAGAATAATGGTCATATTACCCTCCCCTCTAACGTTTTTGACCCGTAAACACCTCTGAATGAAAGCACCTTGAAGGCGTTGACGTCTTCCATGATCTCATCGTGTAGTTCAGTTATCTGTTGATAAAGAGACGGAACGACAAGCAGAATGGTGATGATGACGAAGATGCTGCATCCCGTAGCGATGGATACGGCGACCTTTTCTCCCTGCATGGTGGCACAATGGTACTGAACGGATGGTGTGAAGTGTTCAACGGTCGCTATTTAAAGGCGCCGGAGTGAAGTGTCAAAATTTCAATTAACCGTCGCTGCCGTGACAAAATTACTGCGCTGCAGGAGAAAACGGAGATGCAGTTTAATACGATGGCCACTTTGACTGCCGCGAGAAATTTGCCGTCAGGATACGTTAAATCAATTTCACCGCATATTATTCTCGTACATTTTTTACACCACTCAATCTCATAATTAACCTACTCGAACCCGGTTGTTTCTCCGTCTTCTTTAATTTTCATTGTCAGTAAATTCTCGTCAGCTCTTTACTTGACGCGCTTATTCCACTTGAGTTAACCACACGTCCAACAGAAAATCAATAGTTTTTGTTCGCAGTTGTCAAAATGACAAATACCGGGTTTTTCCGAATATAAGAATCTTCCCTGAATAGAAGACCCCTCTTATATTTGAATATGTTCCGAATATAGGACCCCTCTTATTTGGAAAATACAATCTGCACGTATGTTGGATAGTACACCAGGTCTAGTTTTCGGAATAGGAGACCCACTCTTATATTTGGTGCTGAACTTTACCTCACCAAAAAAGCTATTTCCGAATATAAGATCCCTCTCTCCGGGTAACTGTCTTGCGTCATGTGTTGTACTGAGTTGCTGCAGTTTGGAACAGCCAGCAACTTGTAGACTTAACTGAACAGAACACATCTTTGCATACTTACTTAAATATGGAAATTGCTATTCATGTACCAAAAAAGTGAACGAAATCAGAGAATAAACAACTGTACACCGATTCACGGGAATGTATTGTTATGTGATCAGAACTCAGAAAATTCAATTTGATCACCAAAATTAAAATTCGGGCATTCTGTATTTCGACAAAAAAAATAATTGTAAGAGATTACGTGCTGTAAGTCTGTTGCACTTCAGTTATTTTTAATAAAATTTTAACATGTCTATGAGAAAATCAAGAGCTGTCTTTGTGTGGTTAAATTTTTAAGAAAATCCATTCTGTTTTCGCTGATTTTGGTATAGGGTGTACTTTTTTGAGCCACCCTGTATTGTGTTTGCGAACAATGTAAAATTTGTCCTATTGCATAGGTGTACTTTTGGGGGGGGGGTTGAGTAATTGCTTCAAAATCGGTTCGAAGTGGATGGAGTTTACGAGCCCTCAAAATTCGGGAAAAAACCTTTTGACCACGTTGTGGCGAAAAAATAATTTTGGACAAGCGCTGAGTAGAATGAGATTTCGAAAAATTCTTTCTTCCTCCCTCTGATTTTGGAATACATATTTATAATCCAACCTCAACCTTAGATTCCAAGTAAACCTTTGTCCCAATGTACTTGTTTTCTCATTGCAGGTGATCTGTTCCTGAATGAGGCCGACGTCACAAATCCACAGAACTGGAAGGCGTTCGCGTGGAATGTGCAAATAGGCATGCAGAATCGCATGAAAATTCTCTGCTCCGCCCACTACATTGTACTCGGCTATGGCCCGATGTTCCAAGTGATCGCTGCCATGAAAATCACGGCTATGTGCATGAGCAGCACTAGCACTCCCAATTCAGGTTTTGGTTCTGGTTCTGGTTCCGGTTTAGTAATAGGAGTCGGTTAGCACACCAAAATTACTCGTTTTATGATTCGTAGTGCGTTCTAATGCATTTTCTCGTGGGTGTATGGAGAATAGGATGAACATCTATTGTACCCCCAAACGAGCGGTTTCTAGCAGTCCCTACGTAAATCTCAGTACTGGTGTACTGGTGCTCCAGACCTCGAAGGAGCATACCAGACATGAGGGAATAAGGAATATCCCCCATGGGGTTCAGATACCCGGCGATGCTAAAATGCCAAAATACCAAATGTGGGCTGAAAATTTTTAATATCAAATATTCCAACCCCTTTAATCGTGCCGATGTCTGAAGCCCACCTCTGCTATCATTTTCATTTTTTTTAATTTTGACCTCAGCGAGTCACCGTTTGAAAAAATCCTAAACAAAGAAAAAACAAATTAAAAATGGAGTGCATTTGCGATCGTCAAATGCATGATGATCATAAGTGCTGCAAATTATGAGCGAAGAGAAAGTTTAATTAGGAACTGCGTGCCATAGAGTAGGATAACTAGGATAAAGCCTTGGGGCGCCGTGACTTTCAAATTTAGACTAAGGGTCCCTCCTTTTGTTGGGGGGGGGGCGCCTGAGGGCCGCCGAAGGGTAAGGTCCCCTTCTAAGGGCGCCCCTATTTTAGAAGATTAGGGTCCCCTTACCAAATCAGCCTAAGGACGCCGTCACATCATTGCACGGGCCTGAGGGTAGGCTGCCTCCGATAAAAAGTTGCAGAATAAAAATGTCAACAGAATCTCTGTTTTGTAATTTCAATCACAGGGAAAGAAATACTGACATTATGTCACTACAGCTGCGGTCTGGGACCAGGAGGTGATTGGACAAATGTTTATAATCAAGCTGTACTGCTCGACTCAATGAACTGCTCGTCAAAATCAGATTTATTTTAATTTTAAAGGTCATGATGCATTTAGCAGAATTAACATTCTGAAACGTGCGTGTTAAAGAATAAAGTGCCGTAAATTTCGGGTAAAATTTTGAAGTCAACAAACTCGAATATTCCACCTGAGTGCAGCGAAAACGCAATGTGTGAACAATTCGCCGACTTCAAATAATGTGTTTCCCGCTTCAATAGAGATTCGTCGAGCGGAATGAAAAAGACGACTCGAACCCTTGCCTCTGTGTCGTCATGTTGGCTTTTGCCAACGAAAAAGTGCAGCCATGAAAGAGAAAAGAAGCATTTACTACCAATTGAGACAAATAGCATTTTGTGAGCGATTTCCGCGATATGTGCAAAAATCCACTTCCATGTAGTAATTGATGATACTTAAAATCAAACACAAAACTTTTGACAAAAATAACGAATTCAATTTGAAAAATTATGGACATAAAAAGTTCTTTTTACATTCTGCAACTAGTCAACTGTCATTATTCGATGAGTACATATCAATTATTTTTTGCAACCACTTATTTTGATGTTTTGAACATGAACAACACAATTTCCAATGTGGTGAAACGATGAGGTTGAAAAATATTGATTTGTAGTTTCAGGTTGTCTGTTTTGCGAACCTAAATCTCTCTATTTGTAGGGATATCTTTTCCGACTAGAGCTAAGAAAAACATAAAAACAAGTCCTATGATGATTCCTGAAAATTGAAGAATGATGGTCAGTATGCCTTCTTTTTCGCTGACTTTCACACTTGCCACCAATTGTTTGCTCATTACAGGAGTCTGAAAATTAAGTGTAATGGAAAATATACTACGCTGAAATACAAATGCATATTAAAATATAGATGGGGTCGGTGCACCGGTACCGACCAATTGCTGAACCCGTACCGATTGCATGGACCGACTACAAATCGGTACCGGTCCAACATAAGTATTTCAGCGGAAAAAATTCAATAAATTAGCACCAAAGACCCCCCCCCAGTTTTTGTTTACCAAGCGCCTGCTGCTTACCAAGCATCCGATACAGATGTAAAGATAGTTGCCGGCGGAAAGCGCGTATAACCAGGTGTCGAATTGTTCGAGCCGGTTGTCGATGAATACTGCAAGGACGAAACCCATGTAGCTCAAGGCGGCTTGCACAAGATTGAGCAACATAGCCCGTTTCAAACCGACTCCCGTGCTCATCACGATTACCAAACTGTCTAAAATGTAAAATTAGCAACAGTTCATGTGTCTAATTTGCACGATTAGCAAATAGACATGGGCCGGTGGGGGGGGTATATACCCCCCAAATTCCCAAAAAAAATTGTTCCTGAGAAGTACATTTGGGAAAAAATCTCTCCCTCCCCCTGGTAACTTTTTTTTTAAAAATAGGTTGCCAAAAATCTCAAAAATTTTATTCTCAAATTTTTTTTCTCTTTGTTCGTGAGATTTTACTTCTTTTCCCTTATTTTAATTTTAAAATCACTTTTTAATTTTAGTTCTGCACCATAAAATTCTTGTGCCGAGTTAAATTTTAATTCTGTTCTGTAGTATTAGAATAGAATTAGAATCATAGGAATTAAAATTAAAATCCGGGATTAATGAAATGCTAGTAAGAACCGAGAGGGAGGGGTACCTACCATAATTTTTTGGATCAGGATTTCGGCACAAAATTAAAAAAAAAAAATATCGTCCTCTCCCCGAAGGATAATTGTATCCTGTGTTTGTTTTAGTTGACTTCATTTTTAAGAGAATTGATAAAAGTACAGGGTGGCGCAACGAAAACTATAGGTGTTTGAATCGCTGTATATCCTTCAATTTTCATTCGATCAAGCTGAAATTTTGAACATGTATGCTCAAATTCTAACTTAAATTTGATTAAATTTTCATGTTGATTGGAAACAAATAGCTGATTTTATGCAAATTTTTGTTTCATATACGCCATCTTCTACCGTTACATCTCTACCATTAGTGACTCACCGACTTCGTTGGGAAACTGTTGCGATAGGATGGCGATGCCAATGGTAAATCCGCGAAGAGGACTGTCACCGAACGCCAGACCGATGGTCATGCCGTCGATCAAATTGTTGGCCCAACCGCTGAGCAATGCCAAGTAGGCTTCACTTTTCAATTCTCCTTCGGACGGTTTCGCGTCCATTGGCTGGACGACAGACAGCTGATTGGGGTAAATGCTGCTATGGTGCTTGTGTAGAGCTATTTGAGTTACCCCGTGAACATTTTGATCTATCTTCGGTGGCGTCTGCTGTTGCACGGACGAAATCTGAGTAAAACCTTTGTATTTTATTGTTGAAATATATGGGCGAATACGTTTTATAAAACAAAATTTTAAAAGCAAGGGTCAGAGTAAAAGGGAAAAAATAATAATCAACCTAAATACTAAATCTATCTGGACATGCTTGTTTTGCTCTTTGAACGACTACACAAGTTTGCCAGCCCCTAGGCAATGCTAATCAGTAGACGACCCAGAGACCTCCTAACTGCCCTGTGCCTATGCTTACAAAAAAAATTTCCTTTGCCAATTAACAAGGCAGCTCCATATTTGATTATTTTGAATTTCGCGCCAAAATCTCGACCCGAAAAAGGTACCTGAAAAACAGCCAATCGGATCAATCAAAATAGGGCCCAAGAAATTTTTTGATGGCTCCCTCATACTGTAAATCAGCGAACCTTTGCATTCCGACAACACTATATCGTAACTTTGCAGAAATTTTTTCAATTTTTCAAAGAACAGTAGCTTAATGGGATAGGGCGGGGTGTGAGATCGTTAACTGTTATTCGTTACATTACTCAGTCACTCTCCCCCCCCCCCAGGACTTAGAATCCCAAGCGGACATGGGCAAGGTCCTCAAAAACCGACCCACCCCTCCCCAACATTTTGGCATTCCAGGAATCCGGACCCCTGAGAGAGGAGGATCTCCCATCCTCACTCGTCCATGTCTAGCCACATTTGTGGACCCGACTGAAATAATAAAACGATTACCGCTCGTACCTGCGAGCTTAAATTCACCAATACTAGTCCAGGCGGACCATCTCGAATGTTGTGTGCTGCTCTTTGCCGCCCCATATCTGTTGCTTCAAGTGGAACTCGCGGCTTCACAAGAAAATGACTAGC
This sequence comes from Plectus parietinus, assembly GCA_034700205.1. NCBI lineage: Eukaryota > Metazoa > Nematoda > Chromadorea > Plectida > Plectidae > Plectus > Plectus parietinus. The sequence goes on from JAQGCX010001122.1 coordinate 8,787, forward strand.
TTGAGTTGATTTTCTTTTCTAAGCACAGAAACTTTCTAGCATTCATCCACAAATGACTCTGAAGAACCTACTTGTTTCCTTTTCACTTCACCAAAGAAATCCATGAGTTTATCGACAACGAAGAGCAAATAGCAACCACCAAGTGTCATCCAGGATTTTGTGATGTAATCCGCAGTGCCCAATTCCGTGATGTGCATTGTCTATTAATTTTTTGTAAGATATTAAATTATATTTATATCAATTAATCTACTAAACTCATCTATATTCTATAGTGTTCTATACTATAGTAAAATAAATACACTATAATAATATAAAATATATAATACCTACATTATTATATAACATTATATAGTTGTGGGATAACTATCCTTACTACTATATCTTTACTTAATCCTCTTTATATATAACAAATAAGACATCCTCGCTCCTCATCGCTACGCTTCATAGCTGTAGTCAAGGGAGGTTTAGGGAGAATTTAAATTTGCGGGCGAAATTCCGACACGGAGGGCATCCCTCTCCCGGTCGAGGTCCTATCCCTCCAACAGCTACAGTCATACCTGTAAGCAGGGGGGGGGGAGCTAGGTACATACAGCCCCCCTCTTGGCCGGACCGCCGGCGACTCCCCCCCTCGCCGCCGAAGGCGGCCGAAAAAAGTTAAGGGTCCCCCCTTTGATTGCGGTCGAAGGTCGCAAAAAAAATTGAATTTTTGAATTTTGCGCCAAAATCCCGACGACCAGCGTTACAGGTATGGCTACAGCTATGCTGCGTTTGTGTCACTCCATGCATACTATTCCTTAAAGCATTCAGTTCAATTTAATGAATGGCGAGATAAAGCTTACAAATGTCGGAATTCCGAAAGAAATATAGAAAATTATCTTAGTATGCCAGATAAAAACTAAATTAAACTAATAAGAAATACCACATGTACCTGTGGAAATAGGACGAAAAAAGTACAACCAGTCAGATTGCCAACACCCAGAGCAACTAAAAATGCCCGAAGGCGATTGTAGAGCCGTTTGCTGATGAGAAGAGTGCCGAAAATAGCTATGTCAGATGAGAAGGCAGTCGCTGCGACCATCGCCAGACCAAATCCCCAAGCTGGAATGCAAAAAGAGTTGTGGATATCAATAGCATTTCAACGAAGAGCTCATCAATATAACATTGCACAATATAACATTGCATCAATATAACATTGTACATAACATTCGCGGAAATTTTCGTTGCGGACCGAGCATCGAAAAACTTCATAGGATGTTTGAAAACTTATTTTCGTTGATTTTTGAGGGGTGGCATCGAAAATTTGCCCCAGGGTATGGGATGGGGTATGGGATGGGGGATATCTCCACACCGCTGCCAGGAGTCTAGATCCTCGGGAATGATAAGACACGAGGATATCTGGGCCAAAAAGTTTTGGTACTTCATCCCAGGGGCCTATTCCATAAAGGAGTTTCACTTGCGAATTGCGATTTAGACTTGCGAATTGCGGAACGCGGAGCGCGCGCATTGATGTTTCCATGGTAACATCCAATGGGCGCGCTCCGCATTCCGCAATTCGCAAGTGAAACTCCTTTATGAAATAGGCCTCAGACATGGGCATGGGGGGTTCGGGTATTAAACCCCCTTCGGCCAAACCCGCGCCCATGTCTGATCATGTTTGATCCGTTTCCTTCCTTTTCCCAATAATGGCAGAAGTTATGTACCCTGTGTCATGCAGTGAACAGTTTCATTTCACTTTTTTCCGTACTTCTTGCATGTTGGTATTGAATAAAATAAGGAGGTTATTCGTGAATGATATCCACTTACTTTCCCACGCGACTGGTGTTTCTTTTCGTTCGAATTCCAACGCAAATTTGCGAATCGCCACCTTAGCTTCATCTGCATTACTGCATATTTCCATCTTGTTTAATGTCAACTTTTGTGATTGAAACGGTTCTCTTTGACTGAAAAAAATTACGGGTCAATAATCTGCACGAATAAGGCACGCTGTAAATTGTGTTTCTTTCAGCAATTGTTAGTTTGTAGGACGCAAAAAGAAACCTTAATTCAAGTTACCACTCCTAGTAATAAATTATATTGATAATATTGGTAGTTGGATATGGATGTTGGGTGATGAGGATAACAGATAATAATAATTGAGAATAATTATGGTTACAATACTGTACAATACGAGAACAAAAAAATTGTTTTTCGATTCTTTCTGTTTGCGATATCTTTTTGAGTATATTGTTAATAATGTTCTAAAATTATTTTCAGTTAATATGTACCTTCTAATCAAAATATGAGGAAATATCGCCGAGAGATAACCGAACAGTTGGACGAAAATGGTCGCGCAGAACCGGAAAAGCAATGTTAGGAAATGTGGAAATCGGAATGGATTCGCTGGATACTGAAGACGTGCTCACTCGCCATTGGCTATGCAATATCAGCCAAATTTTCTATGCCACCGATTATTGTTGGTATGGCGACGATAATTAGCCGCACAGTATGATCCTTTTAACGCCTACAGCACGAAGACGATGGCCACTGAGGAAACGCTCAAATGCACAGCGCGCAGTTATTATTAGCAAATGTTATTGATAATGAATGACGGCGCGTTTATTCTTCTGGAATTGTGATCCTGTGATCTTCGAGACGAAGCGAAGATTTTGTTATGGGAACGTTTGACTGCTAAACTACAAAAGTAGTTCTTTTTCTGCGTAAAGCCTTTTATAATTTGTTGATTATTTCATATTTCGAATTGTTCACAATCCGAATGTTTTTGGAAGAAATATCAGGAATCTCAACACAACACGAATACGACCGCGAAATTAGGAAACCATTTCAGATGATACCACACATAGTTTTTTTGCTTCAAAAAACTATAAACATTGCTCTTTCAGCAATTGTAGGTGTTAAAGCTAGCAGCGTACATCCACATACAATTAATGATGAGCATACAGGAAGGTTTGTGCAAAAATTCCCCACCCCCTCAACGAAGAAAATCAACAAGAACAGTTCCGTAAATAAGATAAGCGATGGTACAAAAAAGGAATCGCTTGAGAACAGGTTTAGTAAACAGATTTGCAAGAAACAGGCTTGTTTTCTATACCAGGGATTTTCGTTCTTTATACCTGATTATTTTATACTTATACTTAGGTATCAGTAAAAGCACGAAAATCTTTTTGAGGGTGCGGTAGGTATAAGAACGAGAACGAAAATCGTTTTTGAGGCATAAGCAGTGTTGCAATTGTACTAAGTCACTCAGTTTTATTACTTACAAGGAAAGGTCGCCTGATGTGACTTTGAGATTTCAACCAAATTTTGCTGTTGGCGGGAATTCAAAAGTTTACTTCAAGAACACGAGTTTTTCAACTGAAATTTTCGTG
>JAQGCX010001123.1:0-12147 GCA_034700205.1 Plectus parietinus
GGTTGAGTATTCGCGGAGAACGAGCTCTCAGAGCGAACCGTCTATTTATGCACAAAGACTTTCGTCCCAACCTAGTATTAACTGAATTACATCTCTCTTGACACTTGAGTACTTTTCGAGTAATTCCTTGGTGGAGATGGATGCAAGCTGCCCAGCGCCGGCTTTGCTTGTTTATCGCCGTGTCGCGTTTGCATCAGCAAAGACACTTTGCTCCCGACCCCGGTATGTATTATTACCAATGAGTCACTCTTTTCATGCTTAGTTTCATCTTTCTTACAGCCTCCTACATATGCTGCGCTGTCGATAATGCAAGACGCCAGGCTGTCGCGCCCACACATTCATGACGTGCTCTGCAAGAGAATCTGAACATATAAACAGTCGAAACTTTATCAAGATTCTCTTGCACACTGTGTGCTTGTTGCAGTATGACTAGTCGTGCTGCTGTCGTCATCATTCTTTTAGCATGTAGTGTGCGAAGATTTTGTGTCGCCTTCGACGTCCGCGGCTCCGATGATCTGTTCTCTGTGTCCAACTACTTCAATGTCATCGAGCACTCGGAATCAAATTTTTATGCCGCTTTTCTAGAACACTCGTCGAGAAATAATAGCAAAATTTCGACTGGCAGCAACAGTGGACGACTAAGATCAGTAATATTATCGTTGCTTATGATCGGAGGTGTGGAATCGAATCCTGGTCCTCTGATGCCAACAGCAGACACTAGTCATGTTGACGAAACCACCAGCAATAACAGCACTGTACATTCACAAGTCAAATCAGACGAGTACGACGATCAAAGCAACGATAACGGAAATCACAATTCAATTATTTTCGAAGATGAAGAAAACAATTCTGAAACATCGCTAACTCAGAGAATGCAGCAGAATTCTGAAAATCACGACAGCTTCGACAAATTTTCAATCGCAGAACTGCAATCGGCAATGCAAATGAGTACAATAGCTGATGAAGAAAAAAATCAAAATGACGACAGTGATCGAATTGATGTAAAAGACGAAGAGATTCAGAGGTGAGCGAGGGGAGGGCGAGCAGTTACTGGCCAAGATCAAACTTAGGAAATGTGTTGGCATAGAGACCGGGATTCTGGGCGGACACTTATCAAACTTGTTCATGTTTTCAAATATATCCCCCATTGTTTCCATCTGTCCACCCAAATTTGTCAACTCATTGGGGCGACCGGGAAACTCTGTTGTGAGTTGTGACCAGTGTTGTTCTTTCCTAAGTCAGTAAAGTAAGTCAGTAATTAGCCATAAAATGGGAGAACAATAGCCCTTGGCTATTTACCAACTTCGACTAAGTCCGTACCGAATCTAAGTTAGTAAATAGCCAAGTGTTATTGTTCTCCCATTATGTTAGCTAAATACTGACATATTTTACTGACTTTGCTAGTAAGTCAGTAAATAATCAGTAAAATATATCAGTATTTAGCTAACATAATGGGAGAACAAAAACACTTGGCTATTTACCAACTTAGATTCGGTACGGACTTAGTCGAAGTTGGTAAATAGCCAAGGGCTATTGTTCCCCCATTGTATGACTAATTACTCACTTACTTTACTGACTTAGCAAAGAAGAACACTGATTTTGACGGAAATTGTTTTAAAATTCAATCCGCTTTTAGTGCAATGGTAATGGAAAACGTGAAGAATACTGAAATCGACGAAACCCAATATAGCTTAATCAGCGGTCATGACGCGAAAAGCTTTCCACTCGCCCAAATTCGTCGAAGTCGTTTACCAGAGCAAGAACTTACCAAAGTAAATCTATTTTTATTTGTTCACTGGAGCACTAACTTGTAGTCAGCAAAACCAAATACATTTAATTTGTTTTATCAATTTCTGAAGGTCGGGTAAGGGCGAGGAGAAGAGGAAAAATGTTTAATCCTATTCATTACCACAACGACGTCGGGTGGGAAATTCAAAAAAATCAAAAAAATTTCAACGTTTTTCACCGACAAGCCGTTTTATCCTGTGCTTCTCCGGCCTTCGGCCGGAAGGAAGGGGGAGGGATACCTTGACCCCCTCTACCCAGCTTCATCAATGACACGAACCGATTGCTCACTATTTTTAATTGCTCGTTTCAGATTGTCAATGGAAACAGTTTATTGACCAGCGGCGGATTGCATATTGATGCAGCCAGAATCGGAAGCGAAATACAGCACACTGAAAGCTTGATGAACGATATTTACAAACAAAATATTCCAGTAATGATGTCTACAGAAGTAGTGAAATACCAGTCAAACAAACTGCGCTTATTGATTCTCCGGCTGAATTTTGACATTTATCGACAAATATGCGCGAAAAATGCAAAAAGCCGAGAAGATTTGAACGCAGGAAAAGAAAAAACCGACAACTCGAAACCAGCAAATGCTGGACAATGGTTTGAAAATGAAGACTTTCTTCAAGAAGCAAAAACGACAATACAAGCGTATTGCGAATTTCACAAAGTTTCTGGTAATACAGACGTTTCTGAATTTGTCGTAACTCTGGAAAGCGCTCAAGAAGCAAATGATAATACGCCAATTGCGAAAATTATGTGTCAAGAAAACGGCATCGAAGAAGAAGTCGTGTTCCCCGATTTTTCTTACGACCAACTCGAAGTTGAAGATACTGGAATCTACCATATGAAATTATCATGGGTAGAGCCCAAGAATAACGTTGAAATAACTGAGGGAATAGCGATTCTTGCAGCACAAGATTATGGTTCTTTCGAGATAATCAATTTTCTTCCAAATAAAGAAGCGTTTCCAACAAAAGCAATGATTGAAAACTTACAACCTGGTACTTGCTATCAATTCAAACTTCAACTGACGACCAAATGGGGTCTAATGCCGATATCGGATTTTTGTACTGATGAAGAAAAAACAAAACCGGAGCCAAGATCGTTACGTCTACGATCGTCAGCCAAATTCGTTGCGGATTCGGAATGGCCAAACACGAAGATTTTCGTTCCAGATAAAATAGAAGTGCCTGGTGCTCGGCGAGATTTTACATTGACAACTGGTCAGCCAGGTGGCGTCCGCAAATATAATATTGCTGGCATACACGAAGGAGTAGATCAAGACAAAGTTCTACTCGTCGTCGGTGGTACCGGAGCTGGAAAAACCACACTGATAAACAGCATGGTTAATTTTCTCTACGATGTCAAAAAAGAAGACGATTTTCGATTTCGATTGGTCTCCCAAGATGAAGAAGCTGAAGAATGTGGAAATCGTCACCAATATACGAGCAAAACGAAATGGGTCACGGCTTACGTCTTGAATAACACCAGACTACCATACAGACTTACAGTAGTTGATACTCCTGGATTTGGTGATACTGAGGGCATTCAGCGCGATAAAGAAACTACGCGATATCTGAAAGAATGGTTCAATCAGAGACCGCCAGATGGTTTGGATCGTCTCGACGCAGTTTGCATGGTGGTGAAGAGTTCGGAAACACGTCTTACAGCTCAAACCGAATTCGAACTTCATCAGATAGCGGCGCTCTTTGGCAAAGATATCGAGTCAAATATTTTGCCTTTGCTGACTTTTTGCGATGCAGGGAAACCACCAGCACTGGCGGCTCTGCTGGGTGCAAATATCAAACATGAAATGTACTTCAAATTTAACAACAGTGCTTTCTTTGAAGGGAACCAGATGGATGAGTTCCAAAAAATGTTCTGGAAACTGGGCGTTACGAGCTTCGAAAACTTTTTCGAAGGTATCAAGAAACTCTCACACCGTAGCTTGCTGCTCAGCAAAGAAGTATGTGAAAAACGCGAGCGGTTGGAATATCAGGTCATTGGGCTGCAATCCAAAGTTGCTCAAGAAATCATCCAACTTGAAACAATGAGACAAGAGTTTGAAGTGATGAAAAACCACGAAGCAGACATAAAACGAAACAGCGACTTCACTTTTCTAGTTACCGAAAATCGTGCAGTAGTTTGCGATCTTACAGGCACTGGACAGCACACAACAAATTGTCTGAATTGCAATTTCACGTGTCATGAAATATGTGGCATACCGGATGACAACAACAAAGCTGGATGTTGGGCAATGACAAATGGAAAATGTCGAATTTGCACTGGAAAATGTGACTGGACTGCTCACAAAAATTTGCCACGAATTGTTGCGTATGTTCCTCTCTCAATCAGAAAAACCAATGAAGATTTGAAGAGAAAATATGCACAAGCTGTGAATAACAAGTCGCAAGCACAAAATATGCTGGAAAGTCTGGCGGATCAGCTTATGAAAACACAGGGCGAAATAAATGCGGACATTCAAGCGACAAGACAGTGTCTCAAAGAATTGGGTGAAATCGCAATGCGGCCTTCCAAAATGACGGAAATTAACTACATTGAAATTATGATTGCTAATGAAAAGAACCAGGCCGAATTTGGATGGCAAAAACGTGTTGAACATCTTGAACATCAACTCACAATTGCAAAAGCTATCGCTAATACAAATGATCCCAACTACGATCCTCTTGCCGACTACAAAAGAACGGCTGAAGGCAAATTAAACTTTTTGCAAGAATGTTTCCCTGAGATCAGTGATGGCTGGCTAAGTCGAACGGGTAAAGCGGTAAAAGCCGTGGGAAAGGTGATACGGGGCATATTCTTTGCTGCAACATACCCCGATGAAAATTATCAACGCAGAAAGAGCCACAAGAAGCCGAATAAAACAAGCTCACCGGCAATAGAAGCAGGATCATGTCTATTCTAATGATTAATGAAATGGTTAGCATTGGGTCCTCTCATCCTGTTCCAATGGCACTGCTCAAATATTTCCGTTATATGAATGTAGTTTTGCACCTTAAAAAAATTGGCCAGAAATGTTATCTGTCACTGGATAAAATCGAATTTCGCCTCATATGCAACGATGTTACTGAACGACTGATCATGTTATTTTTTGATCGGTTGCTTGGGACCGTATTACTGGAGATGGACGGTCGTATTATTAGAATAAATAAGGTGTTTGTGTTCGATTTACATTCAGAAGTATTTTGCACTTTGTTCAAGAGGGTACCAAAACAAAATAAATGCAGAAAAACCATGCTTATACTTTTACCAGAAAATAGGAACAATTTAGGAATCGGCAAGCAATTTTATGAGGGAAGTGTTTTCTGAGAAAGGGCACTTGTCTCCCATCCCATGCCCACCTCCCCCTCCTCCGTAATAGAGCAAGGAGTGCTGTAACTGTCAATGCAGTCTGCACCTTCAAATTGCAGTGAAGCAGTTATATATCCGATTGATGCTTGGTTCTTGCAGTTGTGCGATATTTCAGCGCAATCATTTTAATAACATTCATTCAAACGAATGTAAATAAATACGTAAGAGCAAAGAGGAAAATAAAATAAAAGCATTGTAATCGGTTGTACTAAGGGCGTTTTAATCCATACGTGCGCCAGTAACTTGGCATGCATTATGAGCTTGGTATCTTGCAAACAAACGACGTAACGTTACCCGACCCGCACGGAACATCCTTCCATTTTCCCACTTCTGGATCAAGCGAGCATTGATGCGCTACCGTAAGAACGCCACAGTTCTCTTCTCCTTGTTGCTGCACTGGTTCCCCTGAATCAATTTTCTTGTGATTTTAAACTCTTTCCAGTTAGCCATCATCAATTAACTTACCAGCTCCCCAGTTCTGAAAGTCATACGGAGTTTGGTCGGACCATTTGAATACATTGAAGTTGGCGATATCATCCAGACCGATCCAAGTGTACTGCGAATCAGCGATTGATAGCACTTGTTGAGCCAAGTCTGAAATTAATGATACATACAAAATTTGATCGCAGTGAATAAATAATACATCTCAAAATGAAAAACCGAAGGGACTGTTTCAAAAAGTATATGAAATAATAATTTAGCGACGGACTGAAAATGTTCACTAAATCGGTTTAATTGAATGAAGTTAAACGCTTGAATTTTGTTCCTCATTCCCAACAGATTTGGTTGGTCGAAGAATATTTCACTTACTGACGATGAAGTCGTTCTCTGCTTGCGTGTGGATTGAGGTCAAATGGCGACCAGAATTCAAGCTCAAACAGAACTCGTCTGCGACGTACCATATCACCTGTTGGCGGAATACTTGATAACAACTGTTTGTCGATGAGAGATACGACCAACCGGGAGGACAATGACCGCCTCCCGGAGTCGTCTGCATCATTTGCGTTGTGGTCTGTGGCGTCGTGCTTGTGGTTGTTGCTGCCGAGTTTTCGACTGCAAATGAGGAGAGCATTTAGAGAATGACTACAGTAATCACATTCTGAATTATCGAGGTAACGAACAGCGGCATACTGTGGGGAATTCCGACAAGGCGGATAATTGGCAGGACCGACCAAAAAACGCGTAGGAGAAGCGCATTTGTGTAATAAAAACTTGTTGCGGTACAATTACCTTCGATCGCCTTCTTCTACTGACTCTGAGGCCGAAAAATCTCGCAATTTAAATTTCAGAATTAATTCTCGTTCGTTATACAAACAGAAACCATGTTCACTGCACATCAGTTTCGTTTCAAAAGTAACTCACTTGGCAAACTGAATGCACACGCAAAGCCGCATCCTTCATATTGTCCGTAGGAATATGAAATAACCTGAAAAATTGAAAATATTACAACAACACAACAACAAAACCAACCGAAAATCTTGTGTTTGGATCGTTAGTCTGGACAACATGAGTGCTGTTTTGCGCAGTTGTATCATAATAGTAAAATGCTGAGTTTGGCACGCGTTTGTATTGAAGTGCACTGAGTATTCTGCCGTCCAAATGAATCGTTCCTGTTCCAGCCAAGTTCGTTACGATCCGAATAACAAATAAGAAATGAACGTGATCATATTCAATGAAACCAGTAGGTTGAAATAACACGCTAGTGTTCGACATTTTGTCCGTACTGGGCAACGGGAGGAAGAACGGATCGCCAAGATGGTTGTAAGCTGCTCCAACGTTCTGAAATTTACTAAATAATAACATCATAAAGAAATCATTATTTGTATGAAATTGAAAATTACGGAAAACCACGCAGAAAGTACGGCTCATAAGTGGACGGGATAAAATAATGCTAGCTCCTTTCTTTCCTCACTTTGGGGGTTCTGCGCTGTGTCTGTGCAAGCGAGTGAACTAACTCACATGGAATTATCATTACCGTATTTATTCTAATAAGTGCCCAGTCTCTTATAGTAGCTCATGGGATACAGAATGCTACAACAGAATACAGATTTTTTTTCGTTGTCTGGGGGTATTTTCATGATGAAAATTGATGATAAGATGACATTAACTAGCAAATTTCAATTTTCATGATTGATATGCGACTTTTTTTTCGCAAAATTGCTTTAAATAATATAGTTTGTCAGCAAAATTATACTAGAAATGGCCGAAATCGCCATTTTTTCACCTGAAATTGACAGTTTTTGGGGATCGAAAAAAATAAGAATCCAGTCTCCAATAGTAGCCCAGAGTAACGGGTGCCCAGAGCTTCTATTAAAATGAATACGGTATTACCTGTCCAAGCTGAATGAGTTGTATTGGGTTGTTTGCAGTAATCAATGTAGCTGGTGTTGAAAATTTGTTGTATTGTCCGCGGTTTAATCTGGCAATCACCGTGTTTCCGGCAGAAACGACAGTATTGTCAGTGTTCGCCACTACTTGGTAGGTATTGGTCGTCAGAAACATCAAAGGAATCGCGGTGAATTGCGTACCCCATGCGCCAACCGGCAGAAGCATTACCTATATGTATCAGTAAGTAAACCAAACCAAGAGGCTAGCATCCACAGGTGTACTTTGGGAGGGAGACGGAGATTTACGAACCGCTCATAAATCTACAAAATATGAACTTGTATCACGTTGAAAAATATTATTCCCAAAACAACAATGAAATGCATAGGTCGATTGAAATTCCCCTGCCTATATGGCCGACGCCACACCCCCTCTCCGGTTGTCGGCGCACATCGCTGAAATTAACGATGCAATCAGCAGCAATGTACTCATAGTTGTAAAAATCGGTCCGATGGAGAGCTGAATTTCCGACCCCCCTTGAAATTCGGCCGAAGGTCGAAAAAAGGTATTTTAGGCCAAAATTTGAATTTTAGGTATTATTGCCTAATTTGCATATGCAAATTTTTAGAATTTCCAACCCTCCCTCAGATTTTAGGACTTGGATCTCCGACCCCTCCTCGGATTTTGGGTTTTGGATTTCTCTTCCCAACCTCGGACCCCAAGTACACCTATGAATGTACTTCGGAAAAGCTGAAGCTCAGCGTTTTTAACCATGATAGGAGTAAGAATATCATTTCATACCGCCTCGTAGTCTCCTGCACCACCGACGGTCAGACCAAGTGTGCAACCGGATATGGCTCCAAAAGGTTTATTTCCGGTTATGACCGTTCCACTCAATATTTGCATCGATGCGATGGATGCAACTTGAAGATAATTCAGTGTCGTAGTTTCTCTACCGATCGTGATCTGCGAAAAGATTTAATTTACATCACAGAGAATATTGAGAATAACTGGAAAGCGAACATAATGATATCATATTTAACAGAAAATAAATATTATTTTAAACTCAATACATACATAAAAAGTAGATACGAGCTTGTACTGGCGAATTACCTGTGTATTGTTTTGATAAGCAACCACAGCAATCATGTTCGCATATCCATCTGGCGTTGTTGATGTCACCGCAACATACTCAGTTCCCAAATGAACTGCGGGAAGCACAAGAAAAGTATCGGCACTGTTAACGAAAATTCATTGCCGAAGATAGTGAGATGAGATGAAAAACACTAATTGAAAGCTTCCTTGCATTTCTCCCACACCGCAATGCCCGCCATAGGTTAAGCACGAGGGTGGTGGGTAAGTACCATAATTTTTCCAGTCGAGATTTTTGGCGCGCATTCAAACAAAAGTTTATATCTCCTACCTTCCGACCAGCTACACCAAAATGCATTAGCTAATGTTCTGATTTTTGAGAAGTTAATGAATTGAAAGCTCACCTTGCACCTTCATAAATTTCTGCGTGAGCATAAACAGCGACTGGCTGATCCGATACTAATCGTATTCCTTTGTTTTCCACCACGATTCGGCCACTGTTTGATCCACCCGGGTATTGATCTTCAATTGACATCGGAGTAATTGGAATCTGAAATTATATTTAAAATGGTTAAAAATATACAATAAGAAAGTCATTTTTGAAAGCACAGCAAATTGATTTGCAAAAATAAGTAATACAACGGTTTTAAATTGCGTTTTTTTATTACTGTTGTCAAAGAAGCTTTGCGTACCTTGAAAATGCTGTAAGGGGCGATGGTTACGTGAATAGTTGAAAAAGTGGCATAAGAAGAAGTGACAGTAACACTAGCAGTTGCATTATTATTATTGCTAACAATCGCGAGAAGAAGCACTCCTGGTGGTGGGTCGTTAATCCGTGCATTGAAAAACGTGAACACAAAATCTTGAGCAACTGTTGGAACATTGCTGTCCGCTGGAAAGCACGATTATTTAATTCACTGAACAACTAAATTACAACCATGAAAAATTATTTCTTATTAATTGGTATTTTTAAGTCAAAAAGTTAGAAATTTTTGGGCGGTTATCATGGGCGGAGCTCATAATTTTTAATAATAACAAACAATAGCAATAATAACAAACAGAATTGAAACAGTATGATAAAAACCAGTGATATTCATGAGCACGGCCCACCAAATGAGGCCCACCAGATGTTCATGAGCCCGGCCCACCAAAAACAGAAAATCAGGCCCGCGGGCCGGCCCACAGCCCACAAAATTCTCAAAAATCGGCCCACGGGCCGGCCCAGGCCCAGGCCCGGCCTACGGCCCATCCTTTTTTCTGTGGGCCTGGGTGGGCCGTGGACCGTGGGCCGACCCATGAACATCACTGATAAAAACTGAACGCATACCGGCAGAAAATCCCAAAAGAAGCATGAAAATGCTTGAAGAAACAATGAAAAGATTCATAATTGTTTTAAAGGTCGAACAAAAATGATGATGAAGAAAAACTTGAACACACGGCTCTTAATGCGGCAACACAGCAGTGCCCAGTTCTTGATATGACTTGCCTCACTTCGTTCGCACGGTACTATTCGCATGCTGCAACGAGAGCCGATAGGAAAATAATACCATCTGCTGTTTGTTTGAGCAGTATGCTTCCGTCGCACGGTAATGTAAGGTGCGGAGTTAAGCAAATTTGGTTAGACAACCGTCATAACATCATTTTATCGCTCTGACACGTCTATTTGACGACAGCGGACAGACTATAATGGCATCATTATAGTAGAAAGGTAGCGTACCGTAACATAATATCACACGTTTTCAGCAGCAACAGACTTTCAGTTCGTAGGGCAAGCCGAAACTGGTGCCCACCTCTGGTACATGCCACAAAGCAGTCAAAGCTATTTGGTCCTGCGTATTGCTGACCACATGGATATCCACATGGATCTATAGAGTTATCCATGTACTAGTATTAAGTCAAATAAAGCTAAAGGAACGCAACAAGTGTGTTGGTTGGTGCATGTTTATTATTTCGAAGCTCTTAGCAGCAAGAAAAAAGTTACGCACAGAAGAAAATCATTATTCATAGTTAAAAGCTAGGAATTTTGCAAACGAATGACGTAATATTTCCTGAACCACACAGAATGTCTTTCCAAGTTCCCGTTTCCGGGTCCGAAGTGCACTTTTTCGATACCGCCAAAACACCGCAGTTTTCTTCGCCTTGTTGTTGAACTGGTTCACCTGATAGATATGAGTTTACAGCACGAAAAATATACCATAATCTTACCGGAACCCCAGTTTTGATAGTCGTATGGTGTGCGATCAGACCATTTGAACTGGTTGAAATTAGCAATGTCATTTAATCCGATCCAAATGAATTGTGAGTCCATAATGGTGAGAACTTGTCGAGCAATACCTGAATATAATTTCATCATTATTGACTGAGATCAAATTTATTTTTGGCCTTTGGGCAATATTTGTTAGTAAAATTCAAAACTATATTTCTGAAATTTTTATTTTTTGTAAAAAATTTTAAAAATTAAATTAAATTAAATTTTTAAATGGGACTTACTAACGATGAAGTCGTTTTCTGCTTGCGTGTGAATGGATGTGAGATGCCGACCCGCATTCAGGCTCAAGCAATGTTCGTCTGCGACGTACCAAATTGCTTGTTGACGGAACACTTGATAACAACTGCTCGTTGAAGCAAGATAGAACCACCCGTTGGGGCATTTGCCTGTCGAAGGCGAAGTAGCCATTGCTGTCGTTGTTGGTGGTGCGTTTGTGGTCACGCCCGGATTGCCAACTTAACAATATGTTCGATCAATAAGTCCGTTTACCGTATTTACTGTGTTAAAAATTGAAGGCTTACTTGGCAAGCTGAAAGCTCCGACAAACCCGCAAGCTTCGAAAGAACCGTATGTGTATGAGATCACCTGAAAAATCAGTCAATTCGTATGTCAATGTCAATTTTTAATCCGCTGTATTGTGACCAATATTGTATTCAAACCGATCTGTCTCGCAAAAGTGACATGTACTGTACGTAGGTCTGGGCTGGGATCGGACCTGGCCCCGATTTGGGGTGGGGTAGTGGTGGGTTCTATTTATTCTGGGTCCGGGATATGGGGAATGAAGACATCGATCGGAATTTTCATGCAAAACTAAAATGATTTAGAGCATGACAGAGATTTATGATAACCTCACCGAATAGACCACCGTCGGCTGCGTCGAAGTGACCAAATGAGTATTATTTGTTGTAACGACGTCATAAAAGTAGAAATTCGACTGTGGAATGCGTTGATATTGTCCGGCAGTGACAATTGTGCCATCCAGAAGGACTTTTCCAACTCCGTCTGCTGTGGTTACAATTCTAACGATGAACACCAGCGGGTTGTCGCCGTGTTGAATAAATCCAGTTGGTTGGAAGAAAACGCTGGTGTTTGACATTTTATCCGTACTGGGCACTTGCAGGAAAAATGGATCACCCAAATGGTTGTGGCCGGTATTCTGAATCGCTATTTTTGCCCGCGCGAAGCGCGGGCTTACTCAACCGGCCGGTCTGTCTGTCTGTCTGTCTGTCCCGTAACGCGGTTACGCTGAAACGCAAGAACGTGCGATCGTGTGTGCAAATGCGGCACAAGTGTCG
>JAQGCX010001124.1:0-12145 GCA_034700205.1 Plectus parietinus
TCAAAACACACGTAAGGCACTGTTATTCAGCAAAGATAACACCTTTTTGAATCAGCACTGTGTTGCCAAATATACAATAAAATTTCATCGGCATTTCACATCACATTCTGCAATAGTTACAAGTAAAGTAAGTGACAGCACGCTTTTAAAAATCCGAATCAAAACACACGTAAGGCACTGTTATTCAGCAAAGATAACACCTTTTTGAATCAGCACTGTGTTGCCAAATATACAACAAAATTTCACCGGCGTAAAAGTAATAAATAAGCTAGTGCTCATTGACTCATTGACTAAAGCTAGTGCTCGGTAAGCGCGTTTAGAGACTGAATGTGGCGCCGTCCCTCCACTTGTCATTAGGTGCGATTTCTTTGACTGGCACAATCGATTGCGCATTTCCTCTTCTCCGGCCAACAGCCAAAATCGAAATGTACACAAGAAGAGCCACAGCCTGAAAATAGCGTCAGATATAAAACAACCTATAATATATGAAAGATAAGTTTCTAAATTGATAAAAAGGGTGTTTATCATATTGTAGTCAGAAGTAATGAACAAAGTAAATTTCAACGAAAAAGAAACTGTGACAACTTACCACAAGTAAATGTACCCCTGCGATAATTGTTGTCGTCCATGGAAAACCAATCGCCTCCACAACAACACCGCCAATTGTTGGACCAATGAATCCTCTGAATTCAACATCATTCAAGTTCGAGTCCACATGATATTAAAGAAAATATAGTACCCTAATGAATATACGGCTTGAAACAGACCAGACACCAAACCGTAGGTCTCGTAATTATCGGGATATCCGTTTTCTCTGGAACAATAAGAGTCATATAATGCAGCAAAAGTAAAACAATTGTGAGGGACGTACTTTGCAGTCTCTAGACACGTCTGAAAAGTCGGGATGTAGACCGCCCCAACGCCCAGTCCCATCACGACCAATGAAGCTGCGATTGAATAGAGAGATCTGAAAATAGCAGTCATGTCCACGAGTCGGCCCACAAAAGTATCTAAAA
The DNA here is from genome assembly GCA_034700205.1 of Plectus parietinus. Taxonomy (NCBI): domain Eukaryota; kingdom Metazoa; phylum Nematoda; class Chromadorea; order Plectida; family Plectidae; genus Plectus; species Plectus parietinus. Next base: position 1,017 of record JAQGCX010001124.1, read on the forward strand.
GCGGCCCGCGGACCGGCCCGGGCCCAGTCCGCCGGCTAATTCTTTGAAAAAAAAATTTCTTTTGCAATTATAATATATAGTTTTTCATTGTTTACATATGTGCAAACACTTTGGAGCCAGTAAAAGAAACACAAATCTGAAGCAACTGCTGAGAATAGGGTGAGAAACAACGTGAATCTGTGTTATTACTTGACTAATTTTTTTTTTAAACCGGCCCGGCCCACACAAAAACAAAAATCGGCCCGCGGCCCGTGTACATCACTGGAAAATAGTAAGCAATGGTTCATGTATGAGACTGTTTCTTGAGAATAAATATTTGGTGACGTAATATAGTGACAAACATAAAACCGTGAATTGATCTTACTTGTCGAAACCAATGAGCGGCGATGGACCGATGAAGATCATGGAGACAAAGGAAAGAAGTGCGCCAACCATCATGAGATAGGGTGGAATTTGTCTGACTCTGTCAATGAGGAAGCCCCAGAACGGAGCAGTGAGTGTGTAGACGCCAGCGCCCCACAGAAACATCAATCCAACCAACATCGGCGAAAGATTGAACTGCAATTCCAACATAAACACAATACCGTATTTCTGGTTCAACCCAAGAACGGGGCCTACCATAAAAATGACTAGTGTATAACTTGTCTACACAGTGGGTGCCCACCATATGTGATAGTGTGTTTGCTTATTTTTTGGCTTAGGCTTAGGCTTAGGCTTACACACTAGTCATTTTTATGGTAGGCCCCGTTCTTGGGTTGGGCCCGCTAGGGGGTCCCACTATTAGAGAGGGTCGCCCTACATTGCGATCCCGGTATTGCTAGTTAAAAAGTCGGCAAAATGCTTTGTTTTTATCTGGATTTGCGTCAACACTGCTCCTATTTCACCAAATCTTGCACCAATTATGAGACAAAATGAGACATTTGACGTAATTATGTTGATAGCATGACCGTTTTGGGCTGCTTTTGTTACCGTATCCTCATAGCACTGCTGGAGGGGGTCGCGCTATTAGAGAGGGTCGCCCTATTAGAAGAAATACGGTATAAAAAAACAAGAAAATCGGTATTATCATTTCGATGCAAATAATCTGTTACCCCATCGAGATGAGCCGCTAATGTTGGATCCGTGAACGAGAGAGTCATGGAACAGGCCATAATAGCCGTCATCATCAGCACTATCATAGGCATTCTCAACAAAGAGAGCATTCCTCTCGAACCCTTGATGGTTTGATCTGAAAGGTACATTTTGGCAAAAAATTGAAAACAAAATTGCGTACCTTCGACTGACGAATCCAGTAGAAAGTATGACAGCAGGGACGCCAGTAGCAGCAGCCCTCCAAGAATAGTGAAAGGCAACTGATAGCCTCCTAATTGGTACAGAACACCTCCGATGGCAGGTCCGGCGGTGAAACCCAGTCCTACGAAGGTCTCGAGAATACCCTGAAACCATGGAAATTGTACTCAATATTATATATAACAACTGCAAGAGTAATATGGCTGCAATGCCTTTAGAGTATGACCAGAGAACATACATTGGGCGAGGGCTGTGAAAAGAGTAAACGACTGCTGACGCGAACGTCGTTCGTGTAGAGCAGAAAAGTAAACAACATTTCCTTACTATGGTCTCCTACAATTGCAGACTGCAGTCCTAACTTGCAGTTAGACACACAGTTCTGCGCCCTACGCACAGATGGGTGGGAATGTGAGATATATTTAATTTGAAAATTTTGCCAAGTACCATCATACAGACTGTGAAGAGCGTTGCTACTTATAGTCAACATTTTGTACTGGGTAAAGAGAAGGTGGCACCGTAACCTGTCAGGAAAAGAAATTCGGAAGCCCACACCCTCGTTGCGGGATTCAGTGAGTTTATGTTTTAAACCTCAGGGATACTCAGCAAGCACAAGTTTGTGTCAATGATGAGCGCCTGAGACAAAATCATTTCATTTGTCATGATTTTCGTTTGAAGACCAAACCCGAGTTTTCTTCTTTACCGATGGGAAAATTTGGACTATAAAGCGTCCTGTAACAAATAGAAAACGAACCACAATAGAAGCGATGCGACCGGGGAAGGTGAATGCGCAAATGGCGAACGACGCAGTGAGAAACGCCGCATCGCCGACCGCTTCGAAACAGCGAACGATGAGCGATAACCAAAAGAAACTTGGCCCGTTATTCGTCAGATTGAGAAACCTACGAAACAAATCAATTATTGTGGAATGAAAAAAAATACACCGAAATCTGACCACATACCCGAACAAAATGGACGTTGAACCAGTGATGAACAATCCGGTGGTGAACATGAACTTTGATCCGATTACGTGCAGCTGAAAAATGAACAATAATTCTTGTTCATTTTGAAAACAGTGCAATTATCCTCACATATTTCCCAAGAAACGGCGCTGTAACAAACATGACCAGTTCGAGAATTCCAAAAATGATTCCGATCTCCATCTGCGTGAGTCCCTTACTGCGAGCCTGAAGAATATTGCGAGAGATATAAGTGTCAAAGCAACTCGCGACGCCAACAATTTCACTGATTCCTTAAAAACTAGCCTACTTCGTTTGGGTAGAACGGAGCAATACAGGAAAAGACCACGGTGCTGCAGAAGTTGGCAAATGAAAGCATGATGACAGTTAGTAATTGGCGTTTAGTAAACGGAGGTAGTTTATCGCCATCGCCAGCCGAAGCCCGATTCAGTGAACCGTCTGCTGCGGACTCTGTCGTCTTCAGAAAGTCATCATCATCATTATCATCATCATAATGAGTCACAATCGTCAGCGCCTGTGAGGTGACCGGACGGAGATTGAGTCTGAAAAAGAGCACACCGGATAACAGAAAAAATTAAATTCGCACATGCCTGCAGGCCCGGCTTAACGGTCTGGGTGATCCTGGACTTTTTTCCTGAGGGGGGACCCCTGCATACCGCCAGAGGCGAAATTTTTGCATATTTTTACTGCCGGAGGCAAAAAATTTTGCGTGTTTTACCGCCGGAGACGAAAAATTATATATTTTATCGCTAGGCGCTCCTTTTTGGCGGGCTGGGGGCGCCCTTTTGACGACGGTCGGAGGCCCCCTTACATTTGAACAGCCCTGGATCGTAAGGTCCAAAAGGTTTGCATTAAGCCGGGCTTGCATGCATGCATGTGACAAGACAATGCCCTTAACTCAAGGTTTCCATATAAATCGATCAAAAACATGTGCGGAATCTAATTCTACGCCACGCTGTGATGGCGATTACGAATGGCACTATCTTTCAAAAACTATTTCGTCCCTATAGATGAAGACAACCTTCAAATACGTTTCACATGCCCGTTGGCGGAGGTATGAGTCATAATTTTAAATAACGCGCTCGCAACGGCAATCACAAAACAGAAAGTGCAATGATATTCACTTTTCATCTTCCGCATGAAATGGCGCCGAGTTCTTTTTCACCTGCTGTGTGTGTGAAATGGCTTCAAACTCCTCTCCTGCTTTTTTTTAGAAAGAAAAGACATGGGACAGCGTCAAAAGCAGCTGCAGAGAACTCGGCGTCATATCTTTCAAAAAGAAAAAGTGAAATTCAGTCGAAGGCGCCCATTACGTAAGGTCTTAAATATTACTTTGATCACCTTAATTCAGTCGGTAGGTAGCTAAACCGACGACGTTGGTTCAAGAATGTACTTGAACTATGTCCATGTGAACTTCCAGGATGGTCATCAATATCGGTACGCGGATAATTATTGGCAAGTAGAGGTGATTTCTCGCTTGCGTGTCCTTTGCGGTTGTTTCGCGATTGCTTCCTATCTCCATCACTTACTGATCCGTACTTAGATGCCATATTTACTGAAAAATGTTCAATATCTCCAATAGATAAAATTTTTTTTACCAGAACATTGTTAAAATTGCAATTACGGATACAGTTGACAATATTATTGAAATAACACCAACCTTTTTTATTGTCGGCACCAACCTTCCATAGTTACCTTAAATGTAAACGTAGTCAAAATTCGTTTATTTTATTGAAGTAAACCACTAAGTGTATTCGGCAATTGTTACAAAGCCGTCATCATTTGACTATCAGTCAAGTCCATGTTATCAAACTTTATGCAAGTTTTCATCTGAACACTTAGGTTCTAGAAATAATCAAACGGTACGCATCTAACCACATCAAACTGATCACTCTCAGTACCCAAAGACTAGGCAGACATGTACCTGAATGGTGAATATTGTAAAACCGGAAGTTTTGGTGACATTTATATTTGGTGGTTTGTCAAAATTTGACAGATTGGTGACATTTTAATTTGGTGGTTTATCCAGGACCAGGCTAAATCTGTAAAAATGGTAGGGGGACCGTTAACTTTTTTCGACAAATGAAAAATCTGAGACATTTTAAATTTGGTGTTTTCGGGTCACCACCAAAACCACAAAATTAAAATGCCACCAATAATTTCCGGTTTTACAGCATTAGTATTTGAGCAAAGCTAAAACATTGGTCACAAGCACAACAAATGCTGCATTCTGATAACTGACACTAGGCACTAGGCATGTGTACAACTTCACAAGGGAAACAGTCATGGAAACAATCACTGAGGGGAAACAGTGATGGAATGAATCACTGAGGGGAAACAGTGATGGCAAATACGTAATTTTTGGTTCACCGATTACACTCCACTGCTATCTAATAAAGTCGCTGATAGAACTGGCATTATCGGCTGTTGATTTCTTTCTGCCCGCTTGCGTCGACGGTAAGATATAAAGTTGTACGCAATCAATGGGAATGCCTGAAATATTAATTATAGTCAAAATTTCGCCATCGGTAAACAAGAAAACTGATTTTGGGTCTCGAAACGATAAGGATCACGCGCGCAACTCAACGGGGTTTCTTTTCTGCCAATTATGTTCGCAAACAAAATGGTGCGCAGCTATTTGACGAACGGCCATTGACATATTGACAGTAAGTCATTCCCTGTTCCCCCTATTGAGAACAAAGGGTACTAATTTCGAAGCGAAAATTGATAACTGTGCATTGCAATCTTTTTGAGGTAACGGTTTTCCCTTGGTATTTCTCTTAACCGAGTAGAAAATGTGGACTATGGCCGAGTGATGAGAAATTTATGACAATGACGATGACGTACCACAAGCAAATGAATTCCTGCAATAATTGTCGTCGTCCATTCGAATCCGATTGACTGGACGACCACTCCACCAACCGTTGGACCGAAAAATCCCCTGAACATCACAGCAATAATGATTTGAAACTCAACGATGCAGGGATGTCATACCCAAAAGAAAAAGCAGATTGAAATAGTCCCGAAACGCAACCGTAGGTTTCTATGTTGTCTGGATATCCGTTTTCTCTAAAATAGACCATATTGAATTTCTTACCACAGCAACTTCGGACCTATTCCATACATATAAAATGGCTATATTATTGTTTGTAATCCAACTACCGAATTTATTCCAATAAAAGCCCCTCCAGCGAGGGATCGAAAAAATCGAAGCACCGTCTCTAATATAAGCCCTCCCCGGCTTCATCTCGGTTGAATCATGCATTCTCGGTCAAAGTATGGCATTTTCACATAATTTCTATGCATTTCGACTATTTATTAATCATTTTGAGGCTCAAAAACGCTCTGTTCTTCAAGTTTTAGTTAAAAACTTATTGATTTTGTCAAATATTTGCACTGAAAATAACCAAAAATCATGGATTTTGCGTGAAATTTTTTGATATCCCGTTGATCGAGAAATATAAGTCCCGTCTCTAATAGAAGTCCTGTCTCCAATAGAATCCCCGGGGCTTATATTCGAATAAATACGGTACACTAAGCAATGTAAAAATAGTTGGCTTACTTCACAGTGTCGAGACATGCTTGGAACGTCGGAATGTAAAGCGCACCAATCGCTAAACCGAGTACCGCTAACGCAGCCGCAATCGAATATAGAGATCTGCAAGTGAGGGTGCATAACACAATGAACATAAAGAGTCGGCGATTGACGTACTTGTCGAATCCAAGAATTGGCGAAGGACCGATGAAGAACATTCCGATGACGGAGAGAACGGCGCCGAACACCATGAGCGAAGGCGCGCAGTTGAATCGGTCGATCAAGTAGCCCCACAACGGCGCAGTGATCGTGTAGATCCCACCACACCACAGAAACATCAGCCCCACAAGCACTGGTGACAGTTTGAACTGAAAACGTTGCAGCAATGCATCAAGCAGCACGGTACATTCATATTATTAATGGATTCAAGGCTCCATAATTTAATACTTTTGTTTGCCAACAGGTCTGTCGAACAACACCTATGACACGCACCTTAAAAGGGATCCTAAGTTGAAACACGATTTACGTCGAAAAGATGTAATCGATGACGTAGATTCCGAATTTCACATTAGTTCTCTCAGATTTCACCTCTAAATTGTCGAAAACGGCACGGGAAAAACAAAAAATAAGAGGGGCGATTGATGTTCAAGTAAAATTTAGAATGGATTTTTATATATATTCTTGGTTAACGCACCCATATTTACGCTGAATGTGACAAATCCATATCCAAGTTTTACCTGAGCATCAATCGCCCCTATTATTTTTTTGTTCTGCATGTGCCATTTTCGACAATTTATAAAGGTGGAATCAGAGAAAATTAATGCGAAATTCGGAATCTAGGTCATCGATTACATCTTTTTCGACGTAAATTGTGTTTTGACTTAAGATCCCCTTAAAGCATCTCATTTTCCCCTCTAAAAAAACGGTTCAAAAGACTGAGCGACGGACGTCGTAATAAGATATGATATATCTAAGCGCACTATTTATCATACCAGCCTGGTGCAGTGCGAAAAAACTGCTCGCAGCTGAAAGGCAAATGGAAGATAATTACCGAGTCAAGATGGTCGGCGAGCGTGGGATCGATGAAAGCCAACGACATCGCGCACACGACGACCGCCAGTACGAGCAACAGAATCACCGGAATTCTCAACAACCCCATCATGCCCCGTCCGTTCTTCATTTCTTGATCTGTAAACAAATTACGATAAAGATACAAACTCAAACAAACCATTCCGCACAAATTTCAAATAAATTTAGCAGTGGTGTACACGGGCCGGCCCACAAAAGTTTCTAAAAGCCGCTCACATAGAAACTCAAAAATCGACCCGCGAGCCGGCCCGACCCACAGGAATTTCTCGGCCCGGCCCGCCGGCTGACTCTTTAAAAAATTATTTTGTAATTATAACATATTTTTTCATTGTCTACATATGTGCAAACACTTTGGAGCCAGTAAAAGAAACAAGTCTGAAGCAACTGCTGAGAATAGGGTGAGAAACAACGTGAATCTGTGTTATTACTTGACTAAATATATATTTTTTGAAACCGGCCCGCGGGTTGGCCCGGCCCACGCAGAAACTCAAAAATGGGCCCGCGGGCCGGCCCGTGTACATCACTGAAATTTAGTCGATAAATATTTAATAGCATAGTTGAATAAAACATAAATTTAAGAGATTTATATGTCAGCTTGACTGAAATATGTTAGTTGTCGAACAAACCTTGAGGTTGTTCGAGGAGAAAATAAGAGAGCACGCAGGCAATGAAAAGAAGAGCTCCAAGAACGATGAACGGCAGCCGATAACCACCCAGTTCGAACAGCAAACCACCAACAGCCGGTCCAGCCGTAAAACCCAGTCCGCCGAATGTTTCCAGAATGCCCTGCAATCAAAACAAATTTGCTCCAGTCAAAAGGGAAGAAATTGAATACCTCTACAATCAAAATTTGGCCATTGTTATAGAAGAAAACTGGGGATTGGTCTTGAAACGAAAATAAGGACAAATTAAATGATTTAGTCTCAGGCGCTCATCATTGACACAAACTTGTGCTCAATCAGTATCGCTGAGGTGAAAAACAAACTCACTGAATCCCGCAACGATAGTGTGGGGTTATGATTTTCTTTGCCTGGCATGTTACGGTGTCACCTTCCCATTTCTCTTTACCCAGTACAAAATATTAACTTTAATTACTTTTCAACATTGCACATGAAAAATTGGTAAGTTGCTAATAAAAAATAGTTAAATTGTGTCACACATTGAGAGTTATAATAGATAAAAACGCACCACAACTGTGGCGACTCGACCGGGAAATGCGTGAGCACTTATTGCGAACGAAGAAGTCAGAAAGGCCGCGTCACCAACTGCTTCAACACAACGTACAGCCATTGAAAACCAGAAGAACATTGGTCCAGTGTCGAGCAAGTAGAGAAAACTGAAAAGCACTCGACATTCACTAACATTCAGAAAATAAAAAAAGCCATTCCTAACCCGAATAGAATCGATGTTCCAGCCGTGATGAACAGACCAGCTATGAACATAAACTTCGATCCAATAACGCACATCTGGAAGAATAATTGCTGGTAAATGAGCGTTCGAATAACTTAAACGCACATATTTCCCAAGGATCGGTGCAAATATAAACATAACCAGCTCGAAAACACCGAATACAATTCCAATTTGAGTGACATCCATGCCTTTCCGTTGAGCCTGCAAGAAACAAGTGAAGGTTAATCAGTGGCCGCGGATATATTTGCTAAAACTGCACAATCAACACAATCAATAAGACACAAACCTCATCCGGATAGAACGGCGCAATGCAGGAGAAAGCGACGGTACTGCAGAAATTTGCGAACGAAAGCATGACGATTGTGAGAATCTGTCTCGACGTCAAACTTGGCAGCGGCTTGTTACCGCTTTTCGAAACGATGTGTTCGACAATTCCGCTGTCCGAATCGGACAAGTCAAACTCATCTTCGTCGTGTAAATCATCAATCGAGGCCATAAGCGACAGTGTCTGCGTCGACGGAAACATATATGGAGGCGCCATGAATGGTCTGAAAAGATGAAAATAATTAATAGTCGACAACAAAAAAACAAAACAGAGAAACGTTAGCAAAGAAGAACATATTATTGCATTGATTTTAGGTTTTATGAAGCAAAATCTCGACAAAAAGTGGCATGCAGACTTTAGTACAACAATAAATATAACTGCAGAAACAATAAATTCCTAACTGACCGCATTTTCGTAATATCCGTTTCGCTGACGCCTCGTCGTCTTCTGGGCCTGCTGAGAAAGCTTGGGGGCGCATAAGACGCGCTGATAGCTCGATGGAGCCGTTCATGTTCCAGATCGGGGTTGCCATCGCCCTGGAGCCCATTGGGCAACGATTCTGCACCGGAAAGCAACATAGAATGTTCATCTACGTCTTCTTCCTCTTCAAGTTCGACACTTCCTCGACTATCGAGTCTTCGACCGCTGATCGCACCATAATTTTGTGCCATAATTGAACAGGAATATTGCTAATTTTTTCTCGCGCTCTTCCGTTTCTTCTGCGCGTTGTTGGACATGCGCAAGACGGGGCAGAGGCGCTGCCACCGCCGTCGAGTATTGATAAGCGATCATAGTTCTTCGCCTTTCACAATGTTTGCGTATTGGCCTTCTCTCTAGTTGCAAGAGGCGGCATCAGTATTCATACACCACCACCATCAGCTGATTGAGGAATGCACATACTTCAAAACACAAAACAGCATACACATCGATCAGTAGAAGACTAAGACACGAAGAAATACTCTCAGCACCACAACGGAAGCTACATTATTGAAAAGATCAAATGATACCAGTATAGGCAATGAATTAATTTTCCAGCACCCACTTTGGAATACTTGTGACTTACACAGCACAATGAATTTTAATGTTTTTGCAACTAACTTTTCGTCACCACCCGCTGCTGCTGCTTCTTTCAGAGCTCTTTCGGCAGCACTAGTCCTCGTAACGTTCGAAACAAGAATGCATCTACAGTAATTCAATGCCATGCGGGAATTTGACGGCTACAAATTACACGACCCAATCCATGAAATGCAGGGTAGTCTGACCGCGTTTAGCACAAGAAATTTTAAGGCTGACATGATTTTTCGGCAGTGTTGCTGCTTACCTTAGAAGTTGAAGATAAAGAGCGTCAGCTCATCCAAGTTTTCGCCAATGATGACTACAAAAACATCACCAGTACCCAGAGGTGGGCAAGGTTTGACCCCTAGGTGGGGGAGGGGATTTAGTACCAAAAATTTTCGGACCCCGGCGGCCTCCCAAACCCCCATTCTATCCAGTACTTGTCCAAAAAAATTTTTCATCCCCCCAACCTCTTGGCATCCCGGGGATCTGGACCCCTGGGGAGAGGATATCCCCCATCCCCCCGTGCCCATGCCCATGTCTGCCAGTGCCATTCCAACTGAACCACACGATATATTTATCGACAATTCGACAGACAGACTAATAAAAGTTGTACAGAAAGTGAGAAACGATCTTGTTGTCATTGAATACACAAGCACAAGATATTTCTTCTCTTCATACTACCATAAAAATACGATATCTTATCACTAAGCGTCACTAAAATCCGGATTGCATGCCGAATCCGGGGCCCGTTGGCTCTCCGGTGAGAGAAGTGAGGCCAGTGAGCGGTTCGGCCGCCAGCCGTCCGCTCCTCGGGCCCTTCTTGGGCTCCTTGCCCGCCTTGAGCTCGTCGATGATGTTCTCGATGTCCTTGTTGGTCAAGTCCTCGTAGTAGTCGTCATTGATCTGCACCATTGGCGCGTTCACGCACGCACCCAGACATTCCACCTCGGCCAGCGTGAACAGCCCATCGTCAGTCGAGTGGCCCGGTTTGATGCCTGAAACAGTGTCTTCATATTATTTTTACAGAAAAAAGAAAAGTGCTCTGTGATGTCTGCCAAACTAAATGCCAATACAATCGACGGCGGCGAAATCCGACCGGGTCGAAAGCATATTATATCACTGTCTTAAAACGGCTAGCGCGAAATTACGGTTTTGGCCGGAGGACAAAAATTTTGCGTTATGAACAAATCTTTGGCATAGCGCCAATGCGCAACTCGTATTTTGCACCCGTTTCTCACGAACCGATGACGAAAATATGAAATGGTTTACGTGCAGGGGTTGTTCTGGACAGTGATTTTTACTGTACAGTCAAACCTTCCTAAAGGGCTGGGCATACTTCCGACGGCCCGTTTTGAACGGTCCGTTTCGCCAACCAATTACCAAGAATGAATTATATATTCTTGATCACGCAATATTTATTCTTGGTAATTGGTCGCAAAACGGA
>JAQGCX010001125.1:0-12145 GCA_034700205.1 Plectus parietinus
ATCTAAGTTAGATGCTACTCTAGCGAACACAAAAAACCGCGTCGAAAAAGGTTGCTTCTGAGCAGATATATTAAGCAACAAAGTCCTAACGGGACTTTTGCCGCACCCTGTAGATGTGGTCGGTGCATCCGGACCGGGACCGAAAATGTCGGTGCACCGTTATCGGTACCGGTACCGACGAATTTTCGTGGACCGATTGTTGGACCGGTATCGATTGCGTGCACCGATTACAAATCCGTACCGGTCCAACAAAAGCATTTCAGCGGAAAAATTCAAAAGATTACCACCAAAATTCGAATTTTTACACTACAGTTCAAACTCCCCTTATAAAATTCGAAATTTTTGGAAAATATTTCTACATCCCAACAAATGGTTTTAGATATTTGTATTGTCATCTCAAAATTCAGGAATTTTGCATTTCCCATTGTAAAAATTCAAATTTTTCTTGCACCGGTATCGGACCGATTAGCAAAATTCGGACCGATTAACAAAAAAAAAAAGACCGAGTACTGTACCGATTCGAAATTGCTGGACCGACACATCTACAGTTTGCAGTGAACGATCGCTTTCAGCAACGGCAAGAGGAGCTGATCACGTTCATCAAGGAAACATTTGTGATCAAGGAATGCATTCACTTCGTTCCAAAAGAAAGCAATCGTTCACGAACGTCGCTGAGCGTGGGGTAATTGCGCACATCGTGATGGAACGGCTAGAGCATGTTTCCAGACGTCCGTGCCACTGTGGAGCAACGCAATCGGAACACTACGCGTTTGGCAGCCTCAGCAACCGATCAAACAGTCCAACGCTTCGTCGTAGACTCGGTTCGGCAGATGCAGAATCTCAGTCGTCGAGACCACGATCCAGCCTCGTGCTAACTCCCGAAGTAACCAAACATCTGCTCGATCATCAGCGTCTCGTTGGACACCAGAATGTGCCAGCTCTTAACTTTTCAATCAAAAATAATTACCTGCTACCTATATTTAGCAAAAAGGCAATATAGTGCCAAGGCTATCCATTCCTGGTCAAGCAAATCTTTCCAACGCCAACAGTGCTCGATCGGACGGATTGCTGCGAGCTGATGATCGTGTCCCTTCGCAAATGTTGACCGATTCGGACGCATCGCTGCTTGGCGCAGCTGCCTTCCGCGCCGGCAATGCGTCCGAGTGGAACGAAGCGGCATCGATCAAAACAATGCCCTGCGACTCCTTCGGAACGATTGAATTCGCCAGCGACGAAGTCACATCAAAACCAGCCAAGGTGAACTGCAAAGTTGAATTCTTTTGCGGTCATTATAGTCAACATTTTCTACTGGGTAAAGAGAAACGGGAAGGTGACATCGTAACCTGTCAGGCAAAGAAATTCATAAACCCACGCCATCGTTGCAGGATTCAGTGAGTTTGTGTTTTATATCTCAGAGGTACTCAGCGAGCACAAGTTTGCGTCATTGATGAGCGTCTGAGACAAAATCATTCATTTTTCACGATTTTCGTTACGATACCAAACCCCAGTTTTTTTATTTACCGATGGTAAATAAAAAATTTGACTATACGTATGAGTTTAAATTTTGCAGTACGTCCGTCTAAGCTTTTCGACACCAATCGATGCCGTGCTGGAGTTGATGGTGAAAGGCTGGAAGATGACCGTACCGCATCGGCCCAGTTTGGTGATTTCGGTGATCGGCGGCGCCAAGAACTTGGAGTTCGACGGCGATCGTCGCGCGGTGTTCAATCGCGGGCTGGTGAGAGCGGCGCACGCGACGAACGCCTGGATGATCACGAGCGGCTGTCATACGGGCGTGATGAAGGCGGTGGGCGAAGCGGTTCGAGAAGGCCAGACGATGGCGATGAGTGGCAGTCGCCTGACGCACTGTCTGCGCTGCATCGGCGTGGCGCACTGGGGGTCCGTGCAGAACCGCGACGATCTGGTCAGCGACGGTAACGGCTGCTGGCCGGCCATCTACCACGTTGATCCCGTCGTCCGATACGCCAAACCCGTCTCCCTCGATCCGAATCACACCCATTTCATTCTCGTCGATGATGGCTATCGCAATTTCTTCCAGCCAGCAATTGCGGACTTCCGTGCCAAGTTGGAGCAAAAAATTGCCGGCAACGGTCTGCAATCTGTCAATTTTTTTTCGCAACCTATCGCTTTCAGAAACCGGCGGATTAGGAGTGCCTGTGGTGGTCGTTCTTATTGAAGGCGGTCTGGATGCTCTCGATTCAGTATTCGAGTACGTCAAGCAGCGCATACCCATTGTGATCTGTCAGGGGACAGGTCGTGCCGCCGACCTATTGTCCTACGCAATAAGGAATTGCATCTGCGAAACCGAGTAATATTGCGTGACGTTTCTTATATTGAACGAATCCGTTGCTTTGCAAAGCTTGCAAACGGGAAAAATACGTCGAATTCTCCTTGGCGAACACAAAGATGCCCTGATGAAACAGTTGGGTGCCTCGTACAATTCTTCACTGAGAATGAGCGCACGGTTGACCCAGCAAAAGTTTGAAGAAAAACTCGCGTACATCGAACAGTTTTGTCAGGAAGACGATCTCGTACGTTTTCCTCTAGCTGCGATCAGTTTTTCTGACTTCTCTTTGCGGCGAGCAGATCACAGTATTCGACATTGACAAGAATCAGGACCTAGATCTGGCGATCTTGAGCGCACTGCTTAAGGGACGCAACGCGAGACCGATCGACCAGTTGCAACTGGCGCTCAAATGGAATCGCGTCGATGTGGCCGTCGAGAAGCTGTTCACCGATACCAATCTTTACCACCCAGGCGAGCTTGACGAACTCATGACTGAGGCACTCGCTACCAACAAGATTGACTTTGTCCGAATCCTACTTGTTCACGGTGTCGTAATCAAGGAATATTTAACAGTCGACCGGCTCCGCTACCTCTACAATACGGTACATTTATCGTCATTTTTTCAGCTTTCAAATTTTTCTTGCAGTGTTCTACTACAAATTTTCTTCACGGAATGTTGTCCAGTGTGGCCAATGGTCGTACATACTTTTTTCTATGCGATGTTAAAGTGGTCTTGGAGCAGTTGATCTGGAAAAATGTTGACGACGTGTACGCCATTGACAAAGATGATGCGACTCGATATCTTCTCAGTCGACAGAAAAAAGTCTGCTCCATCTTTTTATCACTGACGGAATAGTAAAAATTTGGGGTGTGGTCGGTAAAGACGAAAACTGGGGTGTGGTCTTGAAAGGAAAAGGACAAATGAAATTATTTTATCTCAGGCGCTTATCATTAACACAAACTTGTGATTGCTGATTATCGCTGACGTGTAAAACAAAAACGCACTAAATCCCGCAACGATAGTGTCGGCTTATGATTTTCTTTGCCTGACAGGTTATGGTGTCACCTTCCCGTTTTTCTTTACCCAGTACAAAATGTTGACTAAAGATGTATAAGATTCAGCCGACCGAGTCGACGGAATTCGGTGAGGCGCGATTCGACAAACCCTTCAAGGAGCTCTTTCTCTGGGCCGTTTTGATGAATCGACCTGCGCTCGCACGATTCTTTTGGGAACGCACCGACCATCCCGTAATGAATGCTTTGGTTGCTTCTCGAATCAACAACTCCTTGCTCCAATTGGCCAGCGGAAATGCAAACAGCCACTTCGCTGCTAAGTTTCGCCAACAGTCCAAGTTCGTATACTGTGACTTTCTATGCTCAGCAATGCTTGATATAGGCAATATGAAGAACTGGCCAAATGCGTCCTTGATCAAGCGTTCGAATTCGACGCGGATAAAGCGCTACTCATTGTCGAGCTACCTCATGCACACTGGGACGAACTGAACTGCATGCAGATGGCGGCTCTGGCTATCGATAAGGTGTGCGTTGAGCTTTAGTCCGGTAAACATCCAGAATATGCAGAGCTTCATGGCCTCACCCTGCTCACAAACATGGCTCGATCAAGTTTGGCGGCGAGGAATGAAGTGTTCAGGACTGGAGGTTGGTGTCAATGTGAATGATCATATCGTTAGTATTCGATAACAAATCCCAGGTTGTGGTTGGTCTTCTTTGCCCTTTATACGTGCTCTGTGGGCTGCAATTCGACGAATCAGTCATTGGTGCGACACGCAAACAACTGTCATGTTACCAACGGTACAAGATATTTGTCTCGTCGCCGATCACAAAGTTTTCCTCATTCACCGTATGTCTCAATGCACTTGATGGTTTTTGAACAGAAGTACAGTACACTTCACTTTGCAGATTTCATGGATTTTGTTTCTGACGCTGTATGCTTACGTGGTTGTGTTTGCCTTGCGTCCGGGAACCGTGTCTTACGCTGAAATGATTCTCCACTTTTGGGTTGCCAGTTTGGTCATTGACAAAGTACGAATGGTATGGTGTCTTCATATTTATTGGGTCATCGCTCTGTACAGTTTCATTAAATTAGGTGTTGACATATTCTTGTTCGCAAGGGGGCGACAGTCGCTATTTGGCTTCGTCACTAGTGGAACTGCTGTGGACGCCATTCTGGTCAAAGGTCGAGATGCTTCTGATGTGTTTCCATGTGGTGGGTTGCGCACTGCGTTGGCTTCCTCCGGACCATTTTGACAGTAATTCTTGTGGCTTGTCCAATCAGAGTACTACAGTTGTTTCGTTTAGTCACTCGAGTTGTCTTCTGCATCGCTTCTGCCACCGCGTTCTTCCGTCTGTTCCGCGCGTATATGGCCCATTCCTACCTCGGCCCGAAGCTTTTTGTCATTCGACGAATGGTGCGATTTTTTTCATTCCTTTGACAACGCTAACGTTTTTGCAAATTAGATGGCAGATGTGATCATGTTTTTTGTGATTCTCATCGTGTTCATGCTCGCCTACTCGATCTGCGCCCAATCTTTGCTCTTCCCGGACCGGCAGTTCTACTGGGGTATCTTCAAGGACGTTTTCTACTATCCGTATTGGCAATTGTACGGCGAGCTGTCATTGGATCAAACTGTCGGAGGTCGGTGTCTTCGATTAAGCCGCGGTTACAATGCTCATACATGTCCAGCAACATACAGTGGCGGACAAAAAACTTCCAATTTTTTAAAAACTTTCCAGGTAAGCGGTTTAACAAAAAAAAGTTCCAAGTTTTTTGTCCCCCACTGTACATGTCCAGCAACAGCGTATACAATGCACCGACAGTCCAGCAACATACATGTCCAGCAAATTGAAGTTCTATTCGGTTTGAATGTTGCCGGATTGCTGGACAAGCAGGGCCGTGCCATGTATGCGACCTATAATGTGTTTTCGCGCACAATAATGCCACGACATCGTGATTCAAAACAGTACAATACTGTATTGTCATAGCAACGCGCACTTTCATTGGTCCGTTGTATATGTATGTTGCTGGTCATGTCTGTGCATTGTAAACAAGGATCACTTTTTTGTTGGACAAGTGTGAGCGACTTTAAGACCGAAATGACTTCTTTGTCTTTGTGCTGCTGTTTCAGGCAACCTTGAAGGCTGCTCCCACAATGTCACTATGAATGAACACGGTCAGTGGTGTCCGCGTAAATTCTGGCCCGTCGCTCTTCTACTGGGAATTTATTTGCTCATCGGCAACATTTTGCTGGTCAATCTGCTTATTGCGATTTTTAGGTTTGCTTGTCTTGTCTTTTCTATTGAAATCCATTGGATTTCAGTCACGTGTTTGAGGACGTTCATGTGAACTCCTTGGAAATTTGGAAGTTCGAGATGTATGCACTCGCGACGGAGTTTGATCAAATGCCCATCTTGCCACCTCCATTGACAATTCTGGAAAACTTCTTCGAAGCAGTTTTGTGGCTGATTCCGTACAATAGGCGGCATGGAATTAGTGGCACGCTAATCGATCAAAACCTTAACGCTCTATTCAATTATTGTTCAATTTGCAGTAATGCCGTTGACTCAGCGACAGCGCGACAACTTGGTGGTGTTCGAGAAAGAATGTTTGAGCGAATACAGCAAACTTCTCGAGATCGGGAGGCTCCAGGAAACGGCCGCTAGGATGCAGTCGGTTTCAGAAAAGTACAGTACCTAGAATTGATCTTTCGAAATTAGAATTAATCCTTTCGTTTAGGTTGGACAACTTGATTAGGCAAGTGAAAGAAGATCAAAAAATAGCAACGCAAGTGCATTCCGCTGATCGAAAATCGGCTCTGACGCACTCATCGAAAAGCGGCTCTGTACGTGGCTTGTTATCTATTCATCACAAGACATTCCATAGATCACTGTTTTTTCAGGGCGATGATGGCATGTCAGCAACTGTTATTACGCAAGAAAACATGGCGGTTGCCCAGAAATGAAGTTTCGTTTAAGCATGTGCTATATATATTTCTGTCTGATCTTGTTGCAAGGGCTGCCGCACTTTCCATTTCTGTAACAGTGGAGAAATGGATGCACGTATGATATTGGTCTCTGCATCTGCAATAAAGATCAAAAATCACGACGTCCAGACCGACTCCTCCACGCAAACCATTTCACATTTTCGTAATCGGTTCGTGACAAATGAGCGCAAAATACGAATTGCGCATTGGCACCTTGCCAAAATTTTGTTTATAACGCAAAATTTTTTGTCTTACCACCAAAACCGTAATTTTGCGCTATCCGTTATAAGACAGAGTGATACAGTATGCTTTCGATTGCACATGCACCTGACTGAGAGCAACCGTAATCACTCTGACCACATCGATAACTAATCTTATCGTGCATACAATAAGGCCGTGATTATACTCCGTGGAACATCCCGTGGCACATGTACAAAACATAGGCTATGTTTTGTACATGCGCCACGGGATGTTCCACGGAGTATAATCACGGCCTAAGTGCACCTCGCCACACGACCACCCGTGAATCATAATTGCAAGCCGTTCTTTGGTTATTATTGAATTCTTTGAACTGTTTAAGCTTCCATGCAGCTTGCACCGTCACCGTTACACGTGGTACTGGATGCATTTGACTCGGAGCCTTCCACTAATCGATCTGGGCTCTCTCCTGTTTTTGCCTTTGCTGTCATCAGTTTAATTCGTTTTCATTTGGCGTTTAATCAAACGCAGTGACGTTTGCGCTTGTTTACTTTTTCGTACAGCATGCAAAAGACTTGCATATATTCGGTAACCCGCCAGCTAGTACTCGTCGATTAAATATTGATTAACTATGCGGTCGGTCATTACGTAATTGGTGTGTAGGCGATGATAGCACAGAGGCAATAAATCTACTCCATGACGATTCTCAGCAGGATTGCCCATCAAAAATGCTTTTCCGCTCAAATCGCGCGCACATACGTACAGGGTGACTACTGACATGTACAGCTGGGACGGGAAATAGACTTGCCAAAGGCCTTTGAATAACCGAAGGCCGATCAACTGTACATCGAGATCATGCAACAGGCGGGAATATTCCAGCTCGAGTGCCGTGTTGGTATTGGAGAGAACCAATCCGAGATATGCAAGAACACGAGCCCTCATTTGAACTCTGCACTGGAGTCCAAGTGTAGATGCCGTACGCTGCAGAAAGAAAAGTTTGACGCAGTCACTTGTTCTTACTTACCGATACAGTACGACTGACATTCGCCGCTGGACACTGCTTCCACCGATCCGACCACGTTTCCTTCGATCACCACATTCCGCAGTTTTGATTGCTGACCTACAGTATGCCTGCGGTTAGTACGCACTCGGTTTTGTCTTTTGCTGAGTCAGTAAAGTAAGTCGGTTATTAACAATGAATAATTACCGATTTCGACCAAGTCTGTACCGAATCTAGGTCGGCGATTGTTCTCCCATTGTATTGGCTAATTACCAACTTACTTTGGTGACTTAGCAAAAGAAAACACTGCTCGCAAGCAGTTATGGACTGACCTCCGTCGGCGTTGGCTTTGATGCCGCTCGTGACCACTTGCTCGTCGTCACTTCGTTCCGACTCGCCGATGGTGGACTTCAAGTAGCACTTTCCTTCGGTGAAAGTGTACGCGATGCAACACTGGTCTTTTGCGCATGCGATACAGCAGTGTTTTATTTCGTCGGCGAAGAACTCGTCGTATGTACCGCCTTGAAGACTAATGTTCGGCAGGTAGAAACAGCGAGATGCTAAAGGGATCATTAGTATATAGAGGCCACAAAAGGTACACAACTCACCGAAAACGGAGGAAAAACAGAAAACGCTGAGGAAAAGGAGATTGAGCATGGCCGGGAAAGTGTTTGACGCTGAGCCAGACCAGATGAATGGTCGGGGGACGAGAGATGGAAACAACGAGAGGACGCTGCAATCAATAGGGTTAATGTCAAAGAACTGTGCGAAGCGGCGTCGGGGGATGAGACGAAGAACAGCTAATAGCTGTCCCGTTTATTGTCGAAAACGAGAAGCTTCGTCACTAGGGAACGACGATCAATCCCAACGAGTGGGAGTCCAATTGCCGCGCACAACTTCTGCTAGACGTCCCACCTCGCGCTTTGTTGGTTCAATTTCGAAATTCGATCGCGAATATTTGCTCAAGCGCGCCGTCGATTATGTGCGCGTGTTCTTTCCGCCGAACGGACAGCTTTTATTTGCAAAACAACAGCTCACGCCAATGCAAACATGATCTGAATCTGAGGATAGGAAATCATTCATTCGATTGGGCGCCGTCGGACTGATGAAGCACCGCTTCCTGATAAGTGGGAGGCGCGTCGCCTTGACGATTCAGCGGCTCGATGCTTGTGGGCGAAGCGCGCGGATCAAAGGGTTTAGGCAGCTAAACGAATGATAATCACCACGAGTGGATATAGGGATCGTCCGAACCGGTGGTGCGCTCGGAACTGTGAAGGCGGCGTCATGTCGCGACGAGTAGCGCACCTATAATCAAAATATAATCACAATTATAATCAAAATTTACCCATAATCTATAGGTTATCTATAGTAGCGCACCTATAGTCAAAATTTAGCCATCGGTAAAGAAGAAAATCGGGTTTGGTCTCGTAACGAAAATCGTGAAAAATGAATGATTTTGTCTCAGGCGCTCATCAATGGCGTAAACTTGTGCTCGCTGAGTATCGCTGAGGTGCAAAACATAAACTCATTGAATCCCGCAACGATGATGTGGGTTTATGAATTTCTTTCCCGGACAGGTTATGGTGTTTCCTTCCGGTTTCTCTTAAGCCAGTACAAAATGTTGACAATAGAAAAAGTGTGAATGCATCGATTCGGCGCAGAAACTGCTCGGTGGCACCTCGTAGGCATTGTGCGGAAAGGCGGCGACGTCGTCGACCGTCATCGCGCCGATCTGTGTCGTGCGCACGTGAAACGGAAAGTTGCTGTTGGCCGCCGACGGACGGGTGAGCACCTGAAACGATTTCCGGTGCGCCACGGGAAGCCGCCGGAGATCCATACAAGGAACAAGAAGAAGCCGTAGAACGCCACGGCGTTTTCCACACCGTTCACCACCTTTTCGCGCACCCAATCGTCGAGCACGTGATTCGCAATTATTATGCTCACTGGACCCATCCAGAACCTGACAATACCCTGCTCATTAGCGTCGGGCGCGACAGTGCAAGGGGCTATGCACAAATTACGTCGGGCGGTCGGCTACGCACATACCTGTAACGCTGGTCCGAGGCCAGCTACACTCCGACCGGGGAGGGGGAGGTCGGCCGGGTACGGTACTTCGTGTCGGGATTTTGGCGCAAAATTCAAAAATTCAAATTTTTTTTGCGGCCTTCGGCCGCAATCACAAGAAGGGTGGGTGTAGCTAGCTACATACGGGGTCCGGTCAGGGGGGCCTGTATGTAGCTAGGTCCCCCGGTTACAGGTAATGGCGGCTAGCTAGGGGGTTCGACCCAGAATTTGCCCCACTCCCTCCCCATAGATCCGCCCCTGCTGTGCCCCTAGAACGTTGCGCACAGTAATTCAATGATCCTTTACAGAAGCTGCTTATTTGCTTTCCCATTTTTTGCCGAATGTCACGTTTTCCCTTCATTAAGTGTTTCAAAATTAAGTATCACGCATACACATTTCAGAAAAGACCAACCGTTGATCGCGAAAGAAGCGCTCCCATCTTGTCTCGGATTTGATTGATTGACTGATCCTCAAGATATTCACACCGGTTTCTGAAAAAAAAAACTACGAGTTTCACCATCAAACCCCGCGTGTTGCCCGGGTGTACAAGTTTCTTAGTAAAACAAGTGAATCACAAGACTTCAGTGTCTTAGTGATTCCTTCTCCAAATCTGTTGACCAAAACCTTCAACCTTCTCTTGTGATATTTTACAATATCACTATCGAGGATATTATATTAATCTTTCGAGGTACTGTGTATTCTTATACCAGCAACTTTACATGGTAAGCATATGGTAGCTATCTGAGATGAAAATTCTTCATTATGCTGGCGCTGGACATTAAATGGAAAAGAAGAAGAAAGGTAAATAATCTTTCTTTTTTAATCGACTTGAACTGTCCTTATTCTGTACTGAATATGATTTTGATATGTAGGGTGTGGACTGCGCGCTAGTAGAGTTTCTATGGGTGTGTTAAACTCAAATAAACATTTAAAATTACATGTAGCAGTGATTCCCATCACCGCGTGTTTCAGTGATCGGAAATCTAGTAATTATTGGATTCGGAGATTTGCGAAAAGCACTGTGTAGAAAAAACTAGATACGTGCGAGAATCATGAAAATTTCCTAACGCGATAGGTGGAAAACAGATTGAATAATGAAGGGAATAGAGATATAAATTTCCGAAAATTTCGAAAGAGTAGCGTTCATTCCTGTAACTAGTGTTTGTGATCGGGGGGGGGGAGCGATTAGCCGAAACTGAGGGTAGGTAGGAACTAGGAAGTACTGTAGGTGGAAATGTATTTTTGGCAAAAAGTGGCGAAAACGTTTTTCATCTCGAGCTGTTAGCCTTTCCGGTGCTTGTCTCATTGTTTCGCCTATATTGGGGCTCGGGGTGTACCCTATGTTTACCCCTCGGTTCAGATTTGAGAGCAGCTAATGAAAGACATTGAAATTTGTTGAAGGTGCGATACTGGCTGGCTGGCTGTAGTCAGTAACACTTCCGATTGTAACTGTTTCATGCGCTTTTGTGTCATTTCAAATCAGATTTTGCATCGAAAATGACCGCCCCTCCCTTCAATGATGAGCACTCAATGTAGGCAATAGAGTGGCGTGATTCTGAAGACTCAAAACACAGTAAACACAATATTATTGGGAGCGGGTTCGGTCCCTGTGCTCAGCGAAAATGGGCTCCGCCCCCATTCGGCGACGACCAATGGACGTGAGAGACGAAGGACAAGACAGAGCGAGCGAATAATGCCAAAAGTAGTCGTTTTTAGGCAGTCGTTGCAATCGATAGAAGATAGTCTTGATTCGGCCCGGTACAGACCGAGTGAACGCGCTACTGAACGGTTCACTGCTCGCAATTTACCTCAGACAACGGCAGGCAACGTCAGAGAAAACGGCGACTGCGCGGTCGCGCAGTCGCTCCTTTCCCAGTGCCCAGTTCGAGACGTTCTCGTGCTTTAGGACGGTCGTGTGTTGCCCACAGGGAGGTTGCACCCTACAGCAAAGTAGTAGTATTTCTTATGCTGTACAGTTTTTTGTAAGCTTCGCCCCGTCCCGTTCCCTCACCAACCTTCCAATCTTGGCTGTGTCATTGTACTGAATCTTGAAATGGTGCTAAATATATAAATTTAAGAAACCCGTGGGGATGGGATCTTACCTTTGCGCAATACGTAAATTCTTAACCATATTTATTACGGAATTTAACGTGAACGCTCAATGTGCAGATAGAATGATTGGAACCCCAGACAGAAGTCGGTGCACATCTCACGATCTGAATCACAAAATTGCAGCTGATCAGGCTTCTGAAAAATATGCAGCAGATTGGTTTCCTGCCTCATATTCAACGTTGTCTCAATTTTTTGTGTGTATGATACCTCTCATGTCCTGTACATGAGGAAGGTGGCGGTGAACATAGATACTGTATTTATTCTATTATAAGCCCCGGAGCTTCTATTTTTCGATCATTCGCTAAAGGGGGCTTCTATTGGAGACGAGGCTTCTATTTCTTGATCAACGGGATATCAAAAATTTCCACGCAAAATCGATGATTTTTGGTGATTTTCAGTGCAAATATTTGACCAATTCTATAAGTTTTCAACTAAAACTAGAAGAACAGAGCGTTTTTTTTG